>PVIC010012403.1:0-24242 GCA_004025085.1 Thryonomys swinderianus
CCACAATTCTGTTTCTTGATCATACAGGTATGAATAGGCCTGGGTATTAGTCCCCAGGTGTCTGACTTTGCCTTAGGAATGTATTAGGTTTAGGACAAGCATAAAGATGAGAGGCCATTTAAGGAACTGCTCCTACTTTCAGTCCACATTTGTTGTTCAGCTTCAGGTTTGGGCTAAAGTTAGGAAAGGGATTCGCTTTTTTGGCATATTCTGGACAACTGGTTATCATTTGGTCAATTTCCCAGGGCTAGGGTGAGGATTGGGTAAAGGATGGCATGAGTGTGAATTAATTGTGTCTCAAAATTCAAAATGTATTTTAATGACTTGGATGAACATCTGAATTCAGGTTAGATGAGGGTTCCCATGTGGACCCCTAGGGCATAGATAGCCCTGTCTAAAATAAGGGTGAAGATGAGGGCCAGGTTTTGGATTAGGGTGAGGAATCCTTTCATTTCGATTTTTCCAGGGTATTGGAGTAGAAATTCAATCATTAGGATTATGGGTAATGTTAGGAAAAATATAAGGAAGCATTTGTAGTGTCTATCTGAGGGAATTTGGTTCATTGTATCCATTTCCTGGTAGAGTCAAAGTTGGCATTTCTTGGATAGATAGTGTCAGGTTGAGTATCTTGACATTTCCTTGTGACCCATGTCTGTAATTATTTTTAGGATGAGTGTTAGCATTTTTGGTAGCCATACAGTTTTCAAGAATGGGGTTATTTTTGGGATGCACACTCTTGCCCTTTGGTTTGGTTAGGCTGCCAGTCAGGGTCCAGAAAAACGCAAGACTAAGTAGTGTTTTGACGATTCCTTTGTATTTGTCATGGAATTCTCTTGTCAGAGGCATGATTAGGAGGAGGAACCTGGAGACTGTATCATGGAGGTACAGTGAGGTTCATGGAGTAAGGATGACAGGCAGGGTGGGGTTTTGATTCAGATGGAGGGGGTGTCAGTGTGGATTTTCTTAAGTATTCAAGTTCAGTTTGCCCAGGAATGGTGAGGAATATAGCTAGGAGTAAGTTGAGAGCTAGTGGGTTGTGCCTCTCCCTCCAGTATAGAGGCATTTTCTAAATTCAGCATGGTGGCTAGGGTTAGGGTTAAGATTCACGAGAATGATACTGTCATTTGGATTATTCCTGTGGATTGGACTTCCCAAAATATAGAGAGGATGAAGGGTAGTGTCAGGATTGGCATTAGCATTAGAGTGTTAGCATTAGTTGTTGCATAAACCCTAATATAGGGGTTCATGTGTCAAGGAGAATGTGGGCTTAGGCCAACCACTGAGAGTTCTGAGTCTGTGGGAGTGATACAGTTATATGGTAATAGCCACGATTCTATTTCTTGATCAAGAGGTTTTGAAATGTCTTGAGTGTTAGGCCTCAAGTACATGAAGGTGTCCTCAGTGCATGTAAGGATTAGGATAAGCAGAAAAGAGAGGGGCGTGTTGAAGAATAACTTGTAGTTTCAGTCAATATTGGTTGTAGGGCTTGGGGTTAAGGTGACGAAAGGGAATCACCTGCTTGACATAATCTGGCCACCTGGGGATCATATTTTAAATTTTGCAGGGCTAGTGTGTCATTTATATAAAGGATGCTACAGGTGTGTAGATAGCCGCCTATTGGAATTCAAAATAGATTTGAATAGTTTGGTTGAACATTATCATTCAGGTTTCCGGTAGTGTTCCTGAGCAAGCCCCTGGGTCTTAGGGAGCCCTCTGTAGGGTGAGGGTGGAGGGTAGGGCTAGCGTTGTGAGAAGGGTGAGCAATTCTGTTTATTCTTATTTATTCTTGGTCATTGGTATAAGATATTCTATCGTTATGGTTATGGTTTGCATTAGGATAGGTATGGGAAAGTGATTGTAGTGCCTCTCTGAGGGAATTTGGTTCATTCTGTCCATTTCATGGTAGAGCCAAACTTAGCATTTGCTGGATACATAGCATCAGATTGGGTATCTTGACCTTTTCAAGTGACCCATGTGTGTTATTTTTAGGGTGAGTGTTAGTATTATGGGTAGCCATCATATTTTTAAGATTGAGGTGTTTTGGGGATGCACACGCTGGCCCTTTGTTTAGGCTGCCAGTCAGGGTCCAGAAAAATGTAGGTCCAAGTGGTGTTTTGAGTATTCTTGTGTATTTCTCATGGAGTTCACTTATCAGAGGCATGATTCGGAGGAAGAACCTGGAGCGTGTATCATAGAGGTAGAGTGGGCTTCATAGTGTAAGTATAAGAGGCAGGGTAGGGATTACATTCAGATGGCGAGTGGTGTCACTGTGGATTATCTTGCCTATTCAGGTTCAGTTTGCCCTGGAATATACAGGATTATAGCCAGGAGCAAGCTAGGAGAGCTAGTGGGGTTGTGCCTCTCCTTCTAGAATGGAGGCACTTGCTAAATTCAGCATGGTGGCTCAAGTTAGGGTTAGTATTCGGCAGAATGATATTGTCATTTTGTTTATTCCTGTGGATTGGGGTTCCCAAATTATCGTGAGGATGAAGGGTACTGTCAGGATTGGAGTTAATATTAGTGCATTTGCATATACCCTAATACATGGGTTCATGTGATGTGGACATCATGGGCTAAAGCCAAGGACTTGGTGTTCTGAGACTGTGGGAGTGATACACTTCTCTATTTCACAGCAAAATATATGGGAATAGCCACGATAATATTTCTTGATCAAGATGTTTTGAAATTTCCTTGGTGTTAGGCCTCAGATACCTGAAGGTGCCTTTGGTTTCTGTTAGGTTTAGGATCAGCAGAAAACAGAGGGGCATGTTGAAGCATAACTTGTAGTTTCAGGCAATATTCATTGTTGCATTTGTTGTTTGGGTTAAGGGGAGGGAAGGAAATCTCTTAGTTGCCATATTTGGGAAGCCCGGGGATCATGTTTTCAATTTCCCAGGGCTAGTTTTATAAAGGATACTATTAGTAGGTAGATAGCTACCTATTGGGATTGAAAATGGATTTGAATGGTTTGGTTGAATAGTACCATTCAGGTTTGTGGTAGGGTTGCTCAACACGCCCCTGGGTCTTAGCGAGCCCTCCATATGGCACAGTTGGAAGATAGGGTTAGTGTTGTGAGAATGGCGAGGAATACTGTCATTTTATTTATTCTTGGTCATTGGTGTAAGAAATTCGATCATGAAGGTTACAGTTTGCTTTAAGACCATTAATGGGAAGTGTTTTTAGTTACTCTCTGAGGAAATGCGATTCATTTGATCATTTCCTGATAGAGCGAATGTTAGTATTTGCTGGATACATAGGATCAGGTTAGGTATCTTGGAATTTTCATGGGATCAATGAGTGCTATTTTTCTTAGGATGAGGATTAGTATTCTGTATAGAAATAGTGTGTTTATGAATGATGTTGTTTTTGGGATGCACACTGTTGCCCTTTGGTTAGGCTGGCAGCCAGCATCCGGAAAAACGCAAGTCCAAGTGGTGCTTTGGAGATGGATTTGTATTTGTCATGGAGTTCTCTTGTCAGGGACATGATATAAGAAAGAACCTGGAGAGTCTATCAGGGAAGTACAGTGAGCTTCATAGTGTAAGATCAACAGGTTGTGAGGGGCTTCCATTCAAATGCAGTGTGGTGTCTCTGTGACTTTTCTTGTGTATTCAGGTTCAGTTTTCACAGAAATGGGGAACAGTATAGCTTAGAGGAAGTTGAGAGCTAGTGGGGTTGTGCCTCTGCCTCCAGAATGGAAGCATTTGCTAAATTCAACATGGTGGCTAGGGTTAGGGTTAGGATTCGCAAGAACGGTACTATCAATGTGATTATTCCTGAGGATTGGGCTTCCAAACATATTGTGAGGATGATGAGTACTATCAGGATTGGAGTTCGCATTAGTGCGTTGTGCATATGCCCTAATTTAGGGGTTCATGTGTCAAGGAGATTGTGGGCTTAGGCCAAATTCTGGCAGTTGTGAGTCTGTGGGAGTGATACACTTCTGTATTTCACTGCAGAATACATGGAAATACCCACCATAGTATTTGTTGATCAAGAGGTTTTGAAATGTCCTGGGTGTTAGGCCTCAGATCCCTGAAGGTACCTCTGGAGAATGTTCGATTTAGGATAAGCAGAAAAGAGAGGGGCATGTTGAAGAATAACTTGTAATTGCAGTCAGTATTTGTTGTTGGGCGTGGGGTTTGGGTTAAGGCGAGGAAAGGGTATCTCCTCGTTGATATCATCTGGGCCCCTGGGGATCACGTTTTCAATTTCCCAGGCCTAGTGTGTTCACTGTAGAAAGTATGCTTTTGGTGAGTAGATTACTGCCTATTGGGATTCAAAATGGATTTGAGTGTTTGGTTGAACACTACCATTCCGGTTTGTGGCAGTGTTCCTGAGCATACCCCAGTGTCTTTGGGAGCCATCCTTAGGGAGAGGGTGGAGGATAGCTTCAGTGTTGTGAGAATGGTGAGAAATACTGTCATTTTATTTATTCTTGGTCCTTAGTATAAGAAATTCTATCATGAAGGCTATGGTTTACTTTAAGATCGGTGTAAGGAAGCATGTGTAGTTTGTTTCTGACTTAATTTGGTTCATTGTGTCCATTTCCTGTTAGAGCAAATGTCAGTATTTGCTGGATACGTAGGATCAGGTTAGGTATCTTGGTGTTTTCAGGGACCAATGTGTGTTATTTTTCTTAGGATGAGCATTAGTATTCTGTATAGAAAGTGTTTCTATGAATGAGGTTGTTTTTTGATGAACACTCTGGCCCTTTGGCTAGGCTGCCATCAGGGTAAACACAAGTCCAAGTGGTATTTTGATGAGTCCTTTGCATTTGTCATGGAGTTCTCTTGTCAGAGGCATGATTATGAGGAAGAACCTGGAGAGTGTATGTAGGAGGTTTGGTGGCTTCATAGTGTAATGTTGACCAGTGGGGTTGGATTTCCATTCAGATGGAGTATGGTGTCACTGTGGATTTTCTTCTGTGTTCAGTTTAGTTTGCGCAGAAATGGGGAACAGTATAGCTTGGTGGAAGTTGAGAGCTAGTAGGGTTGTGCCTCTGCCTCCAGAATGGAAGTGTTTGCTAAATTCAACATGGTGGCTAGGGTTAGGGTTAGGATTCACGTGAATGGTATTGTCAATGGGATTATTCCTGAGGATTGGGCTTCCAAAAATATTGTGAGGATGATGGGTACTATCAGGATTGGAGTTCACATTAGTGCGTTGTGCATATGCCCTAATTTAGGGGTTCATGTGTCAAGGAGAATGTGGGCTTAGGCCAAATTCTGGCAGTTGTGAGTCTGTGGGAGTGATACACTCCTGTATTTCACTGCAAAATAACGTGGAAATTCCCACCATAGTATTTGTTGATCAAGAGGTTTTGAAATGTCCTGGGTGTTAGGCCTCAGATCCCTGAAGGTGCTTTCGGGGTATGTTCGGGTTAGGATAAGCAGAAAATAGACGGGCGTGTTGAAGAATATCTTGTAATTTCAGTCAGGATTTGTTTTTGGGCATGGGGTTTGGGTTAACGTGAGGAAAGGGTATCTCTCTCTGGATATCATTAGGGCCCCTGGGGAATCAGGTTTTCAATTTCCCAGGCATAGTCTGTTGTTGTAGAAAGGATGTTTTGGGTGAGTAGATTATTGCTTATTGGGATTTAAAATGGATTTGAGTGTTTGGTTGGACACTACCATTCTGGTTTGTGGCAGTGTTCCAGAGCATGCCCCGGTGACTTTGGGAGCCCTCCTTATGGCGAGGGTGGAGGATAGCATTAGTGTTGTGAGAATGCTGAGAAATACTGTCATTTTATTTATTCTTGGTCCTTAGTATAAGAAATTCTATCATGTAGGCTATGGTTTTCTTCAGGATCAGTGTAAGGAAGCATTTGTTGTTTATCTCTGACTTAATTTGGTTCATTGTGTCCATTTCCTGTTAGAGCGAATGTTTGTATTTCCTGGATACGTAGGATCAAGTTAGGTATCTTGGTGTTTGCAGGGACCAATGCGTGTTACTTTTCTTAGGATGAGCGTTAGTATTCTGTATAGAAATAGTGTTTCGATGAATGAGGTTGTTTTTTGGATGCACACTCTGGCCCTTTGGCTAGGCTGCCATCAGGGTCAAAAAACACAAGTCCAAGTGGTGTTTTGACGAGTCCTTTGTATTTGTCATGGATTTCTCTTATCAGAGGCATGATTATGTGGAAGAACCTGGAGAGTGCATGTAGGCTGTTTGGTGGGCTTCATAGGGTAAGGTTGACCACTGGGGAGGGTTTTCTATTCAGATGGAATGTGGTGTCACTGTGGATTTTCTTGTTTATTCAGGTTCAGTTTGCACAGAAATGGGGAAGAGTATAGCTTGGAGGAAGTTGAGAGCTAGTGGGATTGTGCCTCTGCCTCCAGAATGGAAGCGTTTACTAAATTCATCATGGCAGCTAGGGTTAGGGTTAGGATTCGCGAGAATTGTACTGTCAATGTGATGATTCCTGAGGATTGGGCTTCCAAAAATATTGTGAGGATGATGGGTAGTATCAGGATTGGAGTTCGCATTATTGCATTGTGCATATGCCCTAATTTAAGGGTTCATGTGTCAAGGAGAATGTGGGTTTAGGCCAAATTCTGGCAGTTGTGAGTCTGTGGGAGTGATACACTTCTGTATTTCACTGCAGAATACATGGAAATTCCCACCATAGTATTTGTTGATCAAGAGGTTTTGAAATGTCCTGGGTGTAAGGCTTCAGATCCCTGAAGGTGCCATCGGGGTATGTTCAGTTTAGGATAAGCAGAAAAGAGAGGGGCGTGTTGAAGAATAACTTGTAATTTCAGTCAGTATTTGTTGTTGGGCATGGGGTTTGGGTTAAGGTGAGGAAAGGGTATCTGCTGAGTGATATCATATGTGCCTCTGGGCATCATGTTTTCAATTCCCCAGGCATAGTGTTTCAGTTGTAGAAAGGATGCTTTGGTTGAGTTGATTACTGCCTATTGGTATTCAAAATGGATTTGAGTGTTTGGTTGGACACTGCCATTCCAGTTTGTGGTAGTGTTCCTGAGCACACCCTGGTGTCTTTGGGAACACTCCTTAGGGTGAGGATTGAGGATAGCGTTAGTGTTGCGAGAATGTTGAGAAGTACTGTGATTTAATTTTTTCTTTGTCATCAGTATAAGAAATTCTATCATGAAGGCTATGGTTTCCTTTAAGATTGGTATAACGAAGCATTTGTAGTTTCTCTTCGACTTAATTTGGTTCATTGTGTCCATTTCATGTTAGAGCAAATGTTAGTATTTGCGGGATACGTAGGATCAAGTAAGTATCTTGGTGTTTTCAGGGACCAATGTGTGTTATTTTTCTTTGGATGAGCGTTAGTATTCTGTATAGAAAGTGTTTCAACGAATGAGGTTTTTTTTTGGATGCACACTCTGGCCCTTTGGCTAGGCTGCCATCAGGTCAAAAAACACAAATCCAAGTGGTGTTTTGACGAGTCCTTTGTATTTGTCATGGAGTTCTCTTGTCAGAGGCATGATTATGAGGAAGAACCTGGAGAGTGTATGTAGGAGATTCGGTGGGCTTCACAGTGTAAAGTTGACCAGTGGGGTGGGGTTTCCATTCAGATGGATTGTAGTGTCTCTGTGGATTTTCTTGTTTATTCAGGTTCAGTTTGCACATAAATGGGAATAGTATAGCTTGGAGTACGTTGAGAGCTAGTGGGGTTATTCCTCTGCCTCCAGAATGGAAGCGTTTGCTAAATTCATCATGGTGGCTAGGGTTAGGGTTAGGATTTGCAAGAATGGTACTGTCAGTGTGATGATTCCTGAGGATTGGGCTTCCAAACATATTGTGAGGATGATGGGTACTATCAGGATTGGAGTTCGCATTAGTGCATTGTGCATATACCCCAATTTCTGGGTTCATGTTTCAAGGAGAATGTGGGCTTAGGCCAAATTCTGGCAGTTGTGAGTCTGTGGGAGTGATACACTTCTGTGTTTCACTGCAGAATACATGGAAATACCCACCATAGTATTTGTTGATCAAGAGGTTTTGAAATGTCCTGGGTGTTAGGCCTCAGATTCGTGAAGGTGCCTTTGGGGAATGTTTGGGTTAGGATAAGCAGAAAATAGATGGGTGTGTTGAAGAATAACTTGTAATTTCAGTCAGTATTTGTTGTTGGGCATGGGGTTTGGGTTAAGGTGAGGAAAGGGTATCTGCTGAGTGATATCATCTGGGCCACTGGGAATCATGTTTTCAATTCCCCGGGCGTAGTGTTTCAGTTTTAGAAAGGATGCTTTGGGTGACTAGATAACTGCCTATTAGTATTCAAAATGGATTGGAGTGTTGGGTTGAACACTACCATTCCGGTTTGTGGCAGTGTTCCTGAGCACGCCCTGGTGTCTTTGAGAACCCAACTTAGGTCGAGGGTCAAGGATAGCATTAGTGTTGTGAGAATATTGAGAAATATTGTCATTTTATTTATTCTTGGTCATCAGTATAAGAAATTCTATCGTGAAGGCTATGTTTTCCTTTAAGATCGGTGTAAGGAAGAATTTGTAGATTCTCTCTGACTTAATTTGGTTCATTGTGTCCATTTCCTGTTAGAGCGAATATTAGTATTTGCTGGATACGTAGGATCAAGTAAGGTATCTTGGTGTTTTCAGGGGCCAATGCATCTTATTTTTCTTAGGATGAGCATTAGTATTCTGTATAGAAATACTGTTTTTTTGAGGTTGTTTTTTGGATGCATACTCTGGCTCGTTGGCTAGGCTGTCATCAGTGTCAAAAAACACAAGTCCACGTGCTGTTTTCATGAGTGCTTTGTATTTGTCATGGAGTTCTCTTGTCAGAGGCATGATCATGAGGAAGAACCTGGAGAGTGCATATAGGAGTTTCGGTGGGCTTCATAGTGTAAAGTTGACCAGAGTAGTGGGGTTTCCATTCAGATGGATTGTGGAGTTTCTGTGGATATTCTTGTGTATTAAGGTTTAGTTTTCACAGAAATGGGGACAGTATAGCTTGGAGGAAGTTGAGAGCCAGTGGGGTTGTGCCTCTGCCTCCAGAATGGAAGCGTTTGCTAAATTCATCATGGTGGCTAGGGTTAGGGTTAGGATTTGCGAGAATGGTACTGTCAATGTGATGATTCCTGAGGATTGGGCTTCCAAAAATATTGTGAGGATGATGGGTAGTATCAGGATTGGAGTTCGCATTAGTGCACTGTGCATATACCCTAATTTCTGGGTTTATGTTTCAAGGAGAATGTGGGCTTAGGCCAAATTCTGGCAGTTGTGAGTCTGTGGGAGTGATACACTTCTGTGTTTCACTGCAGAATATATGGAAATACCCACCATAGTATTTGTTGATCAATAGGTTTTGAAATGTCCAGGGTGTTAGCCCTCAGATCCCTGAAGGTGCCTTCGGCGTATGTTCGGTTTAGGATAAGCAGAAAAGAGAGGGGCATGTTGAAGAGTAACTTGTAATTTCAGTCAGTATTTGTTGTTGGTCGTGGGCTTTTGGTTAAGGTGAGGAAAGGGTATCTGCTGAGTGATATCATCTGGGCCACTGGGGATCATGTTTTCAATTCCCCAGGCGTAGTGTTTCAGTTGTAGAAAGGATCCTTTAGTTGCATAGATAACTGCTTATTGGGATTCAAAATGGATTTGAGTGTTGGATTGAACACTACCATTCTGGTTTGTGGCAGTATTCCTGAGCATGCCCTGGTGTCTTTGGGAGCCCTACTTAGGTCGAGGGTCGAAGATAGCGTTAGTGTTGCGAGAATGTTGAGAAAAACTGTCATTTTATTTATTCTTGGTCATCAGTATAAGAAATTCTTTTGTGAAGGCTATGGTTTCCTTTAAGTTCGCTGTAAGGAAGAATTTGTAATTTCTCTCTGACTTAATTGGGTTCATTGTATCCATTTCCTGTTAGAGTGAATATTAGTATTTGCTGGATACGTAGGATCAAGTAAGGTTTCCTGGTGTTTTCAGGGGCCTATGTGTGTTATTTTTCTTAGGATGAGCGTTAATATTCTGTATAGAAATGATGTTTCAATGAATGAGGTTGTTTTTGGATGCACACTCTGGCCCTTTGGCTAGGCTGCCATCAGGGTCAAAAAACACAAGTCCAAGTGGTGTTTTGACGAGTCCTTTGTATTTGTCATGGAGTTCTCTTGTCAGAGGCATGATTATGAGGATGAACCTGGATAGTGTATGTAGGAGGTTTGGTGGGCTTCATAGTGCAAGGTTTACTGTTGGTGTGGGGTTTCCATTCAGATGGATTGTGGTGTCTCTGTGGATTTTCTTGCGTATTCAGGTTCAGTTTGCACACAAATGGGGAAGTGTATAGCTTGGAGGAAGTTGAGAGCTAGTAGGGTTGTGCCTCTGCCTCCAGAATGGAAGCCTTTGTGAAATTCTTCATGGTGGCTAGTGTTAGGGTTAGGATTCGCGTGAATGGTACTGTCAATGTGATTATTCCTGAGGACTGGGCTTCCAAAAATAATGTGAGGATGATGGGTACTATCAGGATTGGAGTTCACATTAGTGCATTGTGCATATACCCTAATTTCTGGGTTCGTGTGTCAACAAGAATGTGGGCTTAGGCCAAATTCTGGCAGTTGTGAGTCTGTAGGAGTGATACACTTCTGTATTTCACTGCACAATACATGGAAATACCCACCATAGTATTTGTTGATTAAGAGGTTTTGAAATGTCCTGGGTATTAGGCCTCAGATCCATGAAGGTGCCTTAGGGGTATGTTCGGTTTAGGATAAGCAGAAAAGAGAGGGGCGTGTTGAAGAATAACTTGTAATTTCAGTCAGTATTTGTTGCTGGGCATGGGGTGTGGGTTAAGGAGAGGAAAGGTTGTCTCCTCTTTGATATCATCTGGGCCCCTGGGGATCATGTTTTCAATATCCCAGGCATAGTGTGTCACTTGTAGAAAGAATGCTTTGGATCAGTAGATTGCTTCCTATTGGGATTCAACTAGGATTTGAGTGTTTGGTTGAACACTGTCATTCCGGTTTGTGGCACTGTTCCTGAGGACACCCCGGTGTCTTTGGCAGCCCTCCTTAGGACAGTGGTGGAGAATAGCGTTAGTTTTGCAAGAATGGTGAGAAATACTATCATTTTATTTATTCTTGGTTATCAGTATAAGAAGTTTTATCGTGTAGGCCATGGTTTTCTTTAGGATCTGTGTAAGGAAGCATTTGTAGTTTCTCTCTGACTTAAATTGGTTCATTGTGTCCATTTCCTGTTAGAGCAAATGTTAGTATTTGCTGGATACATAGGATCAAGTTAGGTATCTTGGTGTTTTCAGGGACCAATGCGTGTTATTTTTCTTAGGATGAGCGTTAGTATTCTGTATAGAAATAGTGTTTCTATGAATGAGGTTGTTTTTTGCATGCACACTCCGGCCCTTTGGCTAGGCTGCCATCAGGGTCAAAAAACACAAGTCCAAGTGGTGTTTTGACGAGTCCTTTGTATTTGTCATGGAGTTATCAGAGGCATGATTATGAGGAAGAACCTGGAAAGTGTATGTAGGAGGTTCGGTGGGCTTCATAGTGTAAGGTTGACCACTGGGGAGGGTTTTCCACTCAGGTGGAGTGTGGTGTCACTGTGGATTTTCTTGTTTATTCAGGTTCAGTTTGCACAGAAATGGGGAAGAGTATAGCTTGGAGGAAGTTGAGAGCTAGTGGGGTTGTGCCTCTGCCTCCAGAATGGAAGCGTTTGTGAAATTCATCATGGTGGCTAGGGTTAGGGTTAGGATTCGCGTGAATGGTACTGTCAATGTGATTATTCCTGAGGATTGTGCTTCCAAAAATAATGTGAGGATGATGGGTACTATCAGGATTCGAGTTCACATTAGTGCGTTGTACATATACCCTAATTTCTGGGTTCGTATGTCAACAAGAATGTGGGCTTAGGCCAAATTCTGGTAGTTGTGAGTCTGTGGGAGTGATACTTTTCTGTATTTGACTGCAGAATACATGGAAATACCCACCATAGTATTTGTTGATCAAGAGGTTTTGAAATGTTCTGGGTGTTAGACCTCAGATTCGTGAAGGTGCCTTTGGGGTATGTTTGGTTTAGGATAAGCAGAAAATAGAGGGGTGTGTTGAAGAATAACTTGTAATTTCAGTCAGTATTTGTTGTTGTGCATGGGGTTTGGGTTAAGGTGAGGAAAGGGTATCTCCTCATTGATATCATCTGGGCCCCTGGGGATCATGTTTTCAATATCCCAGGCGTAGTGTGTCAGTTGTAGAAAGGATGCTTTGGTGAGTAGATTAGTGCCTATTGGGATTCAACATGGATTTGAGTGTTTGGTCGGACACTACCATTCCGGTTTGTGGCAGTGTTCCTGAGCACGCCCCGGTGTCTTTGGGAGCCCTCCTTAGGGCGAGGGTGGAGGTTAACTTTAGTGTTGCGAGAATGGTGGAAGTACTGTCATTTTATTTATTCTTGGTCATCAGTAAAAGAGGTTTTATCGGGTAGGCCATAGATTTCTTTAGGATCTGTGTAAGGAAGCATTTGTAGTTTTTCTCTGACTTAATTTGGTTTATTGTGTCCATTTCCTGTTAGAGTGAATGTTAGTATTTGCTGGATATGTAGAATCAAGTTAGGTATCTTGGTGTTTTCAGGGGCCAATGCATCTCATTTTTCTTAGGATGAGCGTTAGTATTCTGTATAGAAATAGTGTTTCTATGAATGAGGTTGTTTTTTGGATGAACCCTCTGGCCCTTTGGCTAGGCTGCCATCAGGTTCAAAAAACACAAATCCATGTTGTGTTTTGATGAGTACTTTTATTTGTCATGGAGTTCTCTTGTCAGAGGCATGATTATGAGGAAGAACCTAGAGAGTATGTAAGAGGTTCAGTGGGCTTCATAGTGTAAGGTTGACCCATGGGGTGGGGTTTCCATTCAGATGGAGTGTGATTTCACTGTGGATTTTCATGTGTATTCAGGTTCAGTTTGCACAGAAATGGTCAACAGTATAGCTTGGAGGAAGTTGAGAGCTAGTGGGGTTGTGCCTCTGCCTCCAGAATGGAAGCGTTTACGAAATTCATCATGGGGGCTAGGGTTAGGGTTAGGATTCGCGTGAATGGTACTGTCAGTGCGATTATTCCTGAGGACTGGGCTTCCAAAAATAATGTGAGGATGATGGGTAGTATCAGGATTGGAGTTCACATTAGTGCATTGTGCATGTACCCTAATTTCTGGGTTCGTGTGTCAACAAGAATGTGGGCTTAAGCCAAATTCTGGCAGTTGTGAGTCTGTGGGAGTGATACACTTCTGTGTTTCACTGCAGAATACATGGAATTACCCACCATAGTATTTGTAGTTCAAGAGGTTTTGAAATATCCAGGGTGTTAGCCCTCAGATCCCTGAAGGTGCCTTCGGCGTATGTTCAGTTTAGGATAAGCCAAAAAGAGAGGGGTGTGTTGAAGAATATCTTGTAATTTCAGTCAGTATTTGTTGTTAGGTGTGGGGTTTGGGTTAAGGTGAGGAAAGGGTATCTCCTCGTTGATATCATCTGGGCCACTGGGGATCATGTTTTCAATTCCCCAGGTGTAGTGTGTCCGTTGTAGAAAAGATGCTTTGGGTGAGTAGATTAGTGCCTATTGGGATATAACATGGATTTGAGTGTTTGGTTGGACATTACCATTTCGGTTTGTGGCAGTGTTCCTGAGCACGCCCCGGTGTCTTTGGGAGCCCTCCTTAGGGCGAGGGTGGAGGATAGCTTCAGTGTTTTGAGGGTAGTGAGAAAGACTGTCATTTTGTTTATTCTTCGTCATCAGTATAAGAATTTCTATCATGAAACTATGGTTTCCTCTAAGATCAGTGTTAGGAACCATTTTTAGTTTCTCTCTGACTTAATTTGGTTCATTGTGTCCATTTCCTGTTAGAGCGAATGTTAATATTTTCTGGATACGTAGGATCAAGTTAGTTATCTTGGTGTTTTCAGGGGCCAGTGCGTGTTATTTCAGTGAGATTGTGGGCTTAGTTTAAGGACTGAGCTGTTTGAGATTGTGAGATTAATGCAGGTCTGTATTTCCCTCCAGTATCTATGGTAATGACCATGATTCTGTTTCTTGATCATATGGTTACAAATAGCCCTGGGTATCAGGTCCCAGTTGCCTGATTGTGCCTTAGGAATGTATTTTTTTAGGTTTCGCATAAGCATAAAGAAGAGAGTCCATTTGAAGAATTGCTCCTACTTTCAGTCTGTATTTGTTGTTCAGTTATGGGGATTGGGCTGAGGTTAGGAAACAGATTTGCCTTTTGGGCATATTCTGGGCAACTGTGCATCATTTGGTCAATTTCCCAGAGCTAAGGTGAGGATTGGGTAAAGGATGGCATGGGTATGGAGTTAATTATGTCCGAAGATTCAAAATGTATTTTTTTAAATTGAATTCTTCATTGGTACAATTTATATACATCTCAAAATCACGTATAACATTGGTCAAAATGTATTTTAATGACTTGGATGAACAGTAGAATTCAGGTTAGACTTAGGGTTTCCGTGTGTATCCCTAGGCCTTAGAGAGCCCCTTCCAATATGAGGGTGAAGGTGAGGGCCAGGGTTGGGATTAGGGTGATTAATATTTTCACTTTGCTCACTCCTGGGTATTGGAATAGAAATTCAATCATTAGGATTACGGCTGGTGTTAGGACATGTATGAGGAAGCGTTTGTAGTGCCTATCTAAACTCTTCAAATGGACTCTCTTTATGCTTATGCGAATCCTTGGTTCATTTTGTCCATTTCCTAGTAGAGCCCAAGTTAGCATTTGATGGAAGGATAGCACCAGAGTGGTGACCTTGGCCTTTTTTGACACTTGCCTGGTTTTGTTCAGGATTAGCATTATTCCTGGGGTTAGCCAGATTGATTTTATGAATGGGAATGTTTTCGGGGTATGTACTTTTGGCATGCAGTTATCCTGCCCCTCGGAGTTCAGATTACCACATGTAAAAATGATGCTTTGACCATTCCTGTATATTTGGTGTCGACATCTCTTGTCAGAGGCATGATTTTTAGGCAGAACATGGAGAGTGTATCTTGGAGGTAGAGTGGGGTTCCTAGTGTCAGATTGACAGGCTGGGTAGTGTTTTGATTCACATGGAGAATGGAGTCATTGTGAATATTCTTGTATATTCAGTTTCAGTTTGCCCAGGAATACTGAGGAGAATATTGGGAAGTCACTTGCATGCTAGTGTGCTTGTGTCTCTCCCTCCATACTAAAGGCATTTGCTAAGTTTGGAATCGAGGCTAGGTTTAGGGTTAGAATTTGCTTGAAGTATACTGTCATTTTAAATATTCCTGTGGATTGTGCTTACCAAAGTATAGAGAGGTTGAAGGGAATGGTCAGGATTGGAATCAGGATTAGTGCGTTGTGCATATATAAAAGAGGGGTTCAGTAAGATTGTGCCAGTGAGATTGTGAGCTTAGTTTAAGTACTGGGCTGTTTGATAGTGTGGGTTTGATGCAGTTCTGTATTTCACTCCAATATGTATGGTAATAGCCACCATTCTGTTTCTTGATCATATGGTTATGAATAGCCCTGGGTATTAGGCCCCAGGTGCTTGACTGTGCCTTAGGAATATATTAGGTTTAGGATAAGCATAAAGAAGAGAGGCCATTTGAAGAATATCTTCTACTTTTGTAATGCCAAAGGGAGTTGAAAGTACTTGAGACAGATGCAGGAACTTGGGTAAAAGAATTTTATTCACTAGGGAAAGTCAGCCAGGGAGGAGACAAATCCCACTCAGTTTGACTGACTGACCCACAATTCCAATTTTACTACTGTTGTACAGAAATGGGGAGGTGACATACTGATTTACAATCTTAGGTCCCACATAGCTTCTTTCAGGGCCTTATCAGTTTCCATGGTTATAAGCAGTTACTAGTAGACTGATGAGTAGGGGAAGGAGGCTGCACAAAAGGTCAAGAGGTTACAATTTACTACATGCAGGTGTGCTGGGAGTTAACAAAGATTCTCTAAGTCAGAGTCACTAATCATTACAAAGCAACTGGAAGGACCAGACTTCACAGGGTAAACAAATGGCTAAGTAAATCCAAGGCTATTCTCATTCACAGTTCTATCTTTGTAGGGTACCTAGAGGGAGGGTTTCCCCAGTCTGGGGCCAGCTGGAAGCCTGATCATCACCAGTGACACTCCTGAAGTCAGCCTTCCCCTGAAACTTTCAGTCCGTATTTGTTGTTCAGCTTGGGGTTTGGGCTAAGGATAGGAAAGGGATTTGCATTTTGGGCATATTCTGGGCAACTGGGTATCATTTGGTCAGTTTCCCAAGGCTACAGTGAGGACTGGTTAAAGGATGGCATCGGTGTAGAGTTAATTGCCTCTGAAGATTTAAAATGTATTTTAATGACTTAGGTGAACATTAGAATTCAGGTTAGATGTAGTGTTCCCATGTGTACCCCTAGGTCTTAGAGAGCTCTGTAAAGTTAAAGGTGAGGGCCAGGGTTGGGATTAGGGTGAGGAATCCTTTCATTTCACTTATTCCTGGGTATTGGTATAATGTATTCAATCATTAGGATTAAGGTTGGTTTTAGTACAAGTATGAGGAAGCATTTGTAGTGCTTATCTGAGGGAATTTGGTTCATTTTGTGCATTTCCTAGCAGAGCCCAAGTTAGCATTTGCTGGAAAGATTGTCCCAGGGTGGGGACTTTGACACTTTCATTTTACACTTGCTTGGTTTTGTTCAGGTTTAACATTAGTCCTCAGGTTAGCCACAGTGATTTTATGAATGGGGATGTTTTTAGGGTGCATAATCTTGGTGTGCAGTTATCCTGCCCCTCAGAGTTCAGATTACTACACGTAAAAATGATGCTTTGATGATTCATTCCTCTGTATTTGTTATCAATATCTCTTGCCAGGGGCATGAATTTTAGGCAGAACATGGAGAATATATCACGGAGATAGAGTGGGGTTCCTAGTGTCAGAATGACAGGCGGGGTAGGGTTTCAATTCACATCGAGAGTGGTGTCATTCATACTTGCATATTCAGTATATGGCTTTGCCCAGGAATGATGAGGAGAATAGTGGGGAGTCACTTGAACACTAGTTTGCTTGTGTCTCTCCCTCTATACCAAAGTCATTTGCTAAGTTTGGGATCTGGGCTAGGGTTAGTGTTAGGATTCAGGTGAAGTATACTATCATTTTGAGTATTCCTGTGGATTGGCCTTCCCAAAGTACAGCTAGGAAGAAGGGAATGGTCAGGTTTGGAGTCAGGTTTAGTGCATCGTGCATATACCATAATACAGGGATTCAGTGAGGTTGTGTCAGTGAGATTGTGAGCTTAATGTAACAACTGGGCTGTTTGAGAGTGTGGGATTGATGCAGTTCTCTACTTCCCTCCAATATATATGGTGATGGCCACAATTCTGTTTCTTTTTTTTTTTTTTTTTTGCTTTTTGGAGACAGGGTCTTGCTTTGTAGTTCAGGCTGGCCCTGAGCTCACTATGGTGCCCAGCCAAGCTGCCGCGAACTCAGCAATCCTCCCGTCTCTGCCTCCCGAGAGCTGGGATTACAGGCGTGAGCCACCACGCCCAGCATTATATGTGGTAACCGGGGATCGAACTCAGGTCCTTACGCTTGCGAGGCAGGCGCCGGAACCACTGAGCTAACCCTCCGGCCCCACAATTCTGTTTCTTGATTCTATGGTTTTGATAGCCCCAGGTATTAGGCCTCAGGTGCCTGAATGTGCTTTAGGCATGCATTAAGCTCAGGCTAAGCATAAAAGAGAGTGGCCATTTGAAGAGTTCCTCCTACTTTCAGTTGTTCAGTTTGGCATTTAGGCAAAGGTTAGGAAAGGGAATTGCCTTGTGGGCATATTCTGGGCAAGTAGGGATCATTTCGTCAATTTCTCAGGGCTAGGGTGAGGATTGGGTAAAAGATGACATGGGTGTGGAGTTAATTGTATCTGAAGATTCAAAATATATTTTAAAGACTTGGATGTACATTAGAATTCAGGTTAGATGTAGGATTCCCATATGTACCCCTAGGACTTGGAGAGCCCTCTCTAATGTGAGGGTGAAGGTGAGGGCCATGGTTGGGATTATGGTGAGGAATCCTTTGATTTGTCTCAGTCCTGGGTAGTGGAATACAGATTCAATCATTAGGATTATGGTTGGTGTTAGGACAGGTATGAGGAAGCATTGTAGTGCCTATCTTAGGTAATTTTGTTCATTTTTTCCATTTCCTAGCAGAGCCCAAGTTAACATTTGCTGGAAGTATAGCACCAGGGTGGGGACCTTTGTTACTTGACACTTGCCTGGTTTTGTTCAGGATTAACATTAGTCCTCAGGTTAGCCACAAGGATTTTATGAATGGGGATGTTTTTCGGGTGCGTAGTCTTGGTGTGCGGTTATGCTGCCCCTCGGAGTTCAGCTTACCACAAGTAAAAGTGATGCTTTCACGATTTATGTGCATTTGTTATCGATATGTCTTTTCAGGGGCATGATTTTTAGGCAGAACATGGAGAGCATATCATGGAGATAGAGTGGGGTTCCTAGTGTCAGACTGACAGGTGGGGTAGGGTTTCAATTCACAAGGAGAATGGCATAATTGTGAACATTCTTGCATATTCAGTTTCACTTTCCCCAGGAATGCTGAGGAGAATAGCAGGGAGTCTCTTAAACACTATAGTGTGCTTGTGTCTCTCCCTCCATACTAAAGGCATTTGCTAAGTTTGCAATGTGGGCTATGGTTAGGGTTAGGATTCTGGTGAAGCATACTGTCATCTTGAGTATTCCCTTGCATTGGCCTCCCCAATGTGTAGCGAGGAAGAAGGGAATGGTCAGGATTGGAGTTAGGATTAGTGCGTTGTGCATATACCATAATACAGGGATTCAGTGAGGTTGTGTCAGTGAGACTGTGGTATTTGTTTAAGGACTGGGTGTTTGATAGTGTGGGTTTGATGCAGGTCTGTATTTCCCTCCAATATGTATGGTTATGGCCACGATTGATTCTTGATCATATGATTATGAATAGCCCTGGGTATTAGGCCAAAGGTGCCTCACTGTGCCTGAGGAATGTATTAGGTTTAGGAGAAGCATGAAGAAAAGTGGCCACTTGAAGAATTGCTCCTTCTTTGAGTCTGTATTTGTTGTTCAGCTTGGGGTTTGAGCTGTTAGGAAAGGGATTCACCTTTTGGGCATATTCTGGGCAACTGGGTATCATTTGGTCAATTTCCCAGGGCTAGGGTGAGGATTGGGGAAAGGATGGCTTGGGTGTGGAGTTAATTACATCTCAAGATTCAAAATGGATTTTAATGACTTGGATGAACTTTATAATTCAGGTTAGATGTAGGGTTTCCCTGTGTTCCCCTAGATCTTAGCCCTCTTTAAAGTGAGGGCGAAGGTGTGGACCAGGGATGGGATTATAGTGAGGAATTCTTTCATTTATTTATTCCTGCATATTGGAGTAGAAATTCAATCATTAGGATTATGGTTGGTGTTAGGACAGGTATGATGAAACATTTGAAATGCTGATCTGAGGGAATTTGGCTCATTTTGTGCATTTCCTAGTAAAGCCCAAGTAAGCATTTGCTGGAAGGATAGCACCAGGGTGGAGAACTTGGCCTTTTTCTTGACACTTGCCTGGTTTTGTTCAGTATTAACATTAGTCCTCAGGTTAGCTACAGTGATTTTATGACTGGGGAGGTTTGTGGGGTGCATAGTCTTGGCGTGTGGTTATCCTGCCCCTCAGAGTTCAGATTACCACATGTAAAAATGGTGCTTTGAGGATTCCTGTGTATTTGTTATTGACATCTCTTGTCAGGGGCATGCTTTTTAGGCAGAATGTGGAGAGTGTATCATGGAGGTAGAGTGGGGTTCCTAGTGTCAGATTTACAGGCGAGGTAGGGTTTTGATTCAAATTGAGAATGACCTCATTGTGAATATTCTTGCATATTCAGTATGGCTTTACCCAGGAATGATGAGGAGAATAGTGCGTCACTTGAACGCTAGTGTGCTTTTGTCTCTCTCCATACTAAAGGCATTTGCTAAGTTTAGAATCTGGGCTAGGTTTAGGGTTAGGATTCGGGTGAATTATACTGTCATTTTGAGTATTCCTGTGGATTGACCTTCCCAAATTATATCGAAGAAGAAGGGAACGGTCACGAGTGTAGTCAGGATTAGTGTGTTGTGCATATACCATAATACAGGGATTCAGTGAGGTTGTGTCAGTGAGATTTTGTCAGTGAGATTGTGGGCTTAGTTTAAGGACTGGGCTGTTTGAGAGTGTGGGATTGATGCAGTTCTGTACTTCCCTCCAAAATGTATGGTAATGGCCACTATTCTGTTTCTTTATTCTATGGTTTTGAATAGCCCTGGGTATTAGGTCTCAGGTGCCTGAATGTGCCTTAGTTATGCATTAAGTTTAGTCTAAGCATAAAGAAGAGTGGCCAATTGAAGAATTTCTCCTACATTCTGTCTGTATTTGTTGTTCATCTTGGCGTTTGGGCTGTGGTTAGGAAAGGAAATCGCGTCGTGTGCATATTCTGGGCAACTGGGGCTCATTTGGTCAATTTCCCAGGGCTAAGGTGAGGATTGGGGAAAGGATGGCATCATTGTGGAGCTAATTGCATCTGAAGATTCCAAATTTATTTTAATGACTTGGATGAACATTAGAATTCAGGTTAGAGTTCCCCTGTGTACCCCTAGGTCTTAGAGAGCCCTCCCTAATGTGAGGGTGAAGGTGAGGGCCAGGGTTGGGAGTCATGTGAGGAATCCTTTCATTTTGCTTATTCCTGGGTATTGGAGTAGAAGTTCAATCCTTAGGATTATGGTTGGTGTTAGGACAGGTATGAGGAAACATTTGAAATGCTGATCTGAGGGAATTTGGCTCATTTTGTCCATTTCCTAGTAGAGCCCAAGTTAGTGTTTCTTGGAAGGATAGCACTAGGATGGGAACCTTGGCCTCTTTCATTTGACACTTGCCTGGCTTTTTTCAGGATAGCATTAGTCCTTGGGTTAGCCACAGTGATTTTATGACTGGGGATGTTTTGGGGGTGCATAATCTTGGTGTGCGGTTATCCTGCCCCTCAGTGTTCAGATTGCCACACTTAAAAATTGTGCTTTTACAATTCCTGTGTATTTGTTATTGACCTCTCTTGTCAGGGGCTGATTTTTAGGCAGAACATGGAGAGTGTATCATGGAGATAGGGCGGTGTTCTTAGTGTCAGAATGACAGGTGGGAAAGGGTTTTGATTCAGATCAAGGATGGTGTCAGTGTGAATATTCTTGCATATTCAGGTTCACTTTGCCCAGCAATGGTGAGGGGAATAGCTGGGAGTGAGTTGAGCGCTAGTGTGCCTGTGTCTCTCCCTCTATTCTGGAGGCATGTGCTAAGTTTGGAATCCGGGCTAGCATTAGGCTTAGGATGCAGGTGAAGTATACTGTCATTTTGATTGTTCATGTGGATGTGCTTCCCCAAAGTATAGTGAGGACGAAGGGAACAGTCAGGTTTGGAGTTAGGATTAGTGCATTGTGAATATACCATAATACAGGATTTTAGTGATATTGTATCAGTGAGATTGTGTCAGTGAGATTGTAGGCTTTGTTTAAGTGCTGGGCTGTTTGAGAGTGTGGGTTTGATGCAGTTCTGTATTTCCCTCCAATATGTATGGTAATGGTCGCAGTTCTATTCCTTGATCATATGGTTTTGAATAGGCCTTAGTATTAGGCCTCAGGTGCTGAATGTGCCTTAGGTGTGCATTACCTTTTGACTAAGCATAAGGCAGAGTGGCCATTTGAAGAATTCCTCCTACTTTCAGTCAGTATTTGTTGTTCAGCTTGGCTTTTGGGCTAAGTTTAGGAAGTTGAATCAGCTTGTGGGCATATTTTGGGCAATTCGGGATCATTTGGTCTATTTCCCAGGGCTAGGGTGAGGACTGAGTAAAGGATGGCATGGGTGTGGAGTTAATTGCATCTGAAGATTCAAAATGAATCCTAATGACTTGGGTGAACACTAGAATTCAGGTTAGATGTAGGGTTCCCTTGTTTACCCCTAGGTCTTACAGAGCCCTTCTCTCAAGTGAGGGTGAAGATGAGGGCCGGGGTTGGGATTATGGTGAGGAATCCTTTCATTTCTCTTATTCCTGGGTATTGGAGTAGAAAGTCAATCATTAGGATAATGTTTGGTGTTAGGACAGGTATACTGAAGTGTCTGTAGTGCCTGTCTGAATTATTTTGGTTCATTTTGTCCATTTTTATTTAGCAGAGCTCAAGTTAGCATTTGCTGGGAGAATAGCGAGAGGGTGGGGACCTTGTCCCTTTTCATTTGACACTTGCCTTTTTTTCAGGATTAGCATTAGTCCTCGGGTTAGTCACAGTGATTTTGTAAATGGGGATGTTTTTGGCATGCATAATCTTGGCCTGTGGTTATCCTGCCCCCTCAGAGTTCAGATTATCACAATTAAAAGTGGCACTTTGATGATTCCTGTGTATTTGTCATCAACATCTCTTGTCAGGGACATGATTCTTAGGGAGAACATGGAGAGTGTTTCACGGAGGTAGAGTGGGGTCCCTAGTGTCAGAGTGACAGGTGGTGTGGGGTTTTAATTCAGATGGAGAATGGTGTTGTGCGTATTCTTGCATATTCTGGTTCACTTTGCCCAGGAATGGTGAGGAGAATAGCTCAGAGTTAGTTGAATGCTAGCATGCTTGTTCCTCTCCCTCCGTTCTGGAGGTATTTGCTACATTTCAAATCCAGGCTAGATTTAGGGTTATGATCTGGTGAAGTGTGCTGTCATTTTGATTATTCCTGTCAATTGGATTTTGCCAAAGTATAGTGAGGATCAAGGAAACAGTTGGAGTTATAATGTAAGAATTACAAATCTATTACCATTTTCCTGCAGATTGATTTAACACTCTACTAAGTAACTTCATTAACAATTGTGTGTAGTTTCCAAGGCAACTGAAATGAATTTTTCTGTCTACATAATCCCAGTACTGTTGATTGTTTTTGTGCTTTGGTTTTTATTCATATGTCAAAGACAATAGCTAACACTGATCTCACAGGGTGCGTTGAGGAGCAAGTAAATTAATATATGCAAATGTTATTCCCTTATCTGCCAAAATCATTAAATGAGTCTTCTTTTTATCACTCCTCCTATTGTTGGTGGCTCCATTCATGTTCTTTGGACAATGGTCTTTCCTAAATCATGTTTTTCTCTCAACTTGCCTTTTCTTTTTTTGGAGACAGGGTCTTGCTTTGTAGTTCAGGCTGGCCCTGAGCTCACTATGGTACCCAGGCAAGCCGCCGCAAACTCAGCAATCCTCCCGTCTCTGCCTCCCGAGTGCTGGGATTACAGGCGTGAGCCACCACGCCCAGCATTATATGTGGTAACCGGGGATCGAACTCAGGTCCTTACGCTTGTGAGGCAGGTGCCGGAACCACTGAGCTAACCCTCCGGCCCTACCAACTTGCCTTTTCTAATGTTATGAAAGGCAGCCCTTTCCAGTATGGAGCTCAGAACCCTCCTCTGAGTTAGGTGTGCCCTACTCTGGCTCTGAGCTGTCATCACAGGTCTTGGAGACTGTGAACATAGTAAGCATCACATTGGAGTTCTCAGGACAACACTAGCAGATACCTGTAAAGGGACACATTGAGGGGTATTAATGCCACTTTCTACAAGCCAGTTTGGAGAAGAGGGGCAATTGCTAGTCACCACTGAGCTTTCATTAATCAGCAAGCAGAGTGTTACTGCTAAAATGCCAGACTTCTTCAGAACAAGGAAAGTAGGTAACCAGAAATTTTTGTGAGCTGATTAAGTCATCTACAGTCCAAGAATCAAATTTCACTAGGTTTTGGTGTGAATTTAAGGGCAGAAGATTTGACTGTTGGTCTGTATTCAGATCCGTGCCTTAGAGACCGGTCTGCAGCCACAGAATCTGAGTGATCCCAGGGCTCAGACATGCTGCCTGGAAGTACCATGAATGGAAGGAGAGTGGGAGATTGTAGAAGTGTGGACTCTGACCTTCTGCATCCCCTTTTCTCTCCCACTCCTCTTTCTGTGTTCTAGATGTGCCATATAAACCAGAGTTTCTCTCATCCACATTGGGACATAAAAACTAAAACTTCTATTTCTAAAAGCAAGGCATCAAATTTGGAAAAGTCACTTTCTGTGCTCCTTTTCTGAGGGTAGATACCAATGTCCTCACTGCAGAGGGTTCCTGCCAGGCACATAGAGGGAAGGACTGCTGCATACATAGGTGAAGAATAATCTAAACAAACAGGCTTTGAGGGATTCCTTCCTCAGCAGCATCATCAGATCATACCTTATTTGTCAAATCATGT
>PVIC010012403.1:24342-39820 GCA_004025085.1 Thryonomys swinderianus
CTTCCTTCCTTCCTTCCTTCCTTCCTTCCTTCCTTCCTTTCTTTCTTTCTTTCTTTCTTTCTTTCTTTCTTTCTTTTTCTTTCTTTCTCTTTCTTCTTTCAGTAGGGTTTCACTTTTGTAGTTCAGTCTGGCCCTGAGCTCACTGTGTAGCCCAGACAAGTCTTGAACTCAGCAGTCCTCCTGCCTCTGCCTCCCTGAGTGCTGGGATGATAAGTGTGAGCCACCACACCCAGCACTGTGGTATGTGGTGCTGATTGCTGGTGGTGTGAGTCACCATGCCCAGTATTGTTGTATGTGGTTACTGGGGATCAAACCGGGGACCTTGTGCTTGCCAATCAGGCACCGAAACTATTGAGTTAAACCCCTGGCCCTTAATTTCCTTTTCTTATCACAACAGGTCTCATGTCTCCCCAAGGTGTGAGGTGAATGAGTTCTTGTTCCAGCTGCCGCTTCATGGAGCCAGAGAGGCTATTACCAGAAGCTGTACCTTCAGTGATGGTTTTCATTTTTTTAGAGGCCTCTTCAAGGAGTTTGGGGTGGGTAAGATAGTTGAACAAATAAGACCAGAGAAAACAGGTTAAGAGAAAGCGGTGAAGGGACTCCTAGGTCGTCCCTGAGCCATAGAACTACTCTTTGTTTGGCTATTTTTCAGGCTTTTTGTTTTTTCCTATGTAAACATGAGTGAGTTAGGAGTTTTTGGAGTGCAGTTTAAACAGATAACATCTCTGAGATTTAAGATCATGCACACTGAAATTCAAATCAACACTTGAAGAATCTTAACATTTGGCTCTTGGATTAAGAAAGACAGCTTGCCCCTTTTCATAGCCAAATGGCATCTTCAGTGAAAGACTGAGCAGCCTTGAAGGTAGAGAGCAGGGCCTGGGTGGAACAGAAGCCAACGCTTTAATAGAATGAGAACTTATGCTGCTGGTTCCTATAAACTTTCATTTTTTTCCAGCTCATGTGCACCTCTCTCGAGATGAAATCAATCTTTTTTGAAGTGAGGAAATGAACTGTGTCACTAGGCCTCCGAGTTATGAGTGAAAAATATGGTGGATGTTCAGTCTCGTTGAGGTGTAGCAAATAATTCAGCACATCAAAAATATCATGCCAAACCATCAGATGATGTTGTGTACAGTTCCCCAAACCTGACTAAATTTAAGATTTCAACTTATGCTCTATGTTTTAAAATTATGTGAGAAGACTGAGTACTACTATCTATGCCTTTTTCTGAAAGAAAGTCATAGATGTTTGCAACCCAAGAAGACCTTAGACACTATGTAGTTAGATTACTTCAATTTAAAGATGAGATTCTGAGGATTCAAAAAGGTTGAAAACCTGGGTGGTCTAAGAATGAAAAGTTATGGAGCTGATACTTAAGATCTCTCTTTTCTTTTTTGTACACTGAACTATTAAAAGGATAGGGAGGAGGATGAGAAGAGGGGAAGGGAGAGAGGTGGAGATTCTGTTTATCAATGTCAATATCAGGTTTCAGTAAAAACATTTTTAGGGAACATGGCTACACATAGCATAGTGGGTAAGAGCGTGGCCTTAATATCTGACGTACCTCCATTCCACTTTTATCTTTGTGACTTTGGGGAAAAGTATAATCTTGGAAAATGAGAGCATATTTCTCACTTATGAAATAATTCATGTGAAGCATATAGTATCAAGACAAAGAAAAATGTTTAATAAAAATTAGCAATTATTGGGCCCGAGGGTTAGTTCAGTGGTTCTGGCACCTGCCTCGCAAGAGCAAGGTCCTGAGTTCAATCCCTGGTAACCACATACAGTGCTGGGCGTGGAGCCTCACGCCCACCAGCAATCCATACCACATACCACAGTGCTGGGTGTGGTGGCTCACGCCTGTAATCCCAGCACTCAGGAGGCAGAGACAGGAGGATTGCTGAGTTTGAGGCTTGCCTGGGCTACCTAGTGAGCTCAGGACCAGCCTGAACTACAAAGTGAGACCCTGTCTCAAAAAAATATATATATATATTACCAATTATTTTCATGTCAATACCTAAAACATAAGTTTTCCTTATATCTTTTGTGGTTTAAAAAAGTGCTAAAATCAATGGTCCTTGGGCTCTAAATAATTCTGGAGTCTTAATAAGCAATAAGAAAGTGTTTAAAAGTCAAACACTCTATTTACATAGTCATCAGATTTCTTTAGAAAGAGCTACCCTTCCAGGAACTTCTATATTAGCCAATCAATTTCAGTTATTTTCCACTTACATAGCAAGTATAAGAACTTTTCGAGGGGAAGCAAAGTGTCAGAGCAGTTGCTCCGCCTTGTCTGTGGTATCTCCTCAGCTTGGAAAGCCATTCTTGTTTTCAAGCCTGATTTTTCACAACAGGCCATCCTAGCTTTAGCTCAAAGTGCAGCAGAAACCTTGTTCACCTTCCAAGCAGTCATACAAGGGTGTGTGTGTTGGCAACAAGTTTAGTGGAAGAGGACATTCTTCCAGACACTCTTTGGCACTGTGTGTGCTCTGCAGTAATGTTTTCCCCAGGACAGAACCTAAAGCAGTGGTAAGCATCTTGGTCAGAGCATAGACCCTGCAAGCAGATCACATAGGTTCATATTTTGACTGTGCTATTTCCTTTATTTTTGAACTTGGATGGGTTATGTGTTCTCTCTATAGTACTTGTTTTTCCCTTAGTAAAATGGAGCTTTAAACTATGCCTATCTTAGGTAGTCAATATAAAGATTAAATGTGTTAATTTATTTAAACAAATACTGAGTAGCTACTAACTTTTTCTTACAGGGCCATGGTTGCTCCCTTATTGTTAATGTATCATTCTGCATTACAAACTCCATGAAGTCTGTTCCCTTGTCTGGTCATCATATGAACCCTAAGGTCATGCAAAAATGTTCACTGGTAAAATGGAATAATGACTGTGAGATTTTAAAGTGCAGGGTCTATATTTTATTCATTTGTATACAGTGACTAAAGCAGGCCTGGATCATTATTTATGCTCATAAATGTTGGATGAATGAGTGAATACACATTTCCTCAAAAGCAGTCTTCAACACTCACTCTCTGCCAAGCTCCAGAATGAACTGGTAACTCCTTTGTGTGCCTGGATTCCCACTGCACTGAACTGGTTGTGTTCCTGTAGACTTACACACAACTGTCCTATGTTGTTCTTATTTACAGTTCTGTTTCCATGATCAGTTCTTGCACCCTTTGAAGATGACTTCTGGTTCATTCTATATTCCTTTAGCACTTAACACTGTTTAAGTGCCCAACTCGGGTTTGTTGGAACATGAAACTAAAAAGCAGTGACTTTGGTCAAGGGATATCTGGGACACATAGAGAATCTTATTGTTTACTGAATCCGTTTTTCCTCCCTAACTACTCCAGAAGTTTTAAAAATGAGCTTCCTAAATAAATAAGCAGGGATTTTATTTCTCAAAGGTGTCAAGTGGCCAATCTCAGAAGAAAATCCAGAGGTTGCTGTCTACTTGCTTTGCACTCCATAATCTATTATTCAAAAACTCCAAATTGTATTTTTTTTCTTCTTGACACTGCTTTGGAGCTTATTTCAAAAGGGACAAGCACTTTTTCTTAATGTAAAGCACTGAACTTCACTATTCTCTGGTGGTACCAGGCCAGCTAGATGTAATGTGGTCAGTGAGATAGGTTATATCAACAGCATCTCATAAACACACGTTGAACCTGAATTCAACATCCACATGTTTGTGTTTTTATTTCAGCAGCATTCGTGTTAGGTCTCGAACACACAGTCCTTTCCTGGTTCATTAATTCTGCCCAAATGTCGTTCTTGTCAAAGTGTCTACAGAGGTCCACAGCAAATGTTAAAAACACTGTAGCCTTGTAGAAAATTGCTGTTAGTAAAATTTAGCTTTTACAGCCAGATCCTTTCCTTAGATGTGTTTTGGGCTTTGTCAGATCTCAGCACGAATACTTTTGTGTGTGTTTGCCTTTCATAAAGGAATTAATTTGTTGAAATATCACCATACAACTACTTATTAGGCCATAAGATTACCCCCAAACTCTTCCAGAACACTAAGGGTCACATAGGTTAATATATGCCTAGTTAATGAGTTAGATTCATTTAAAATTTCATTTGTCATGCTTATTAGAATGAACCTATATTCCTTTATTACCCAGTACAAATCCTTCGCACATCAAGCCCAGAGCAGAAAATTAAAATTGCATGAAACTTTGATCTCCTTCTTCATTAATCACACTAGATAATTATACACAGGTGTCAGCCTCTATCTAATGGCAGATGCTTTCTGACCCCTGATGTAATGCTGAATATTTGCTGTGTACACTTAAAAGGATGTGGAGATGTGTACAGTACAAACCATATCCCTTTCATTATACCATGAGATGTAAAATTCTACCTGTACTGTACTTAGGGATGATTTTAATTAGAAATAGCTGACAGCTAATCCACAGATAATGAGTTTAAGAGCTTCAATGAACAAAAGGATAAAAAGGGTAAAAATAGGTCAAATTAATTTTTATGAAATTAAATATTCATTTTGATCATGTTCTGAGACTTTAAATTTCTTTGTTTAGATTGTTTAATATGCTACCTCAAATAAATAGCCAAATGACTGTAATTATATAAATATGTAGTATTGCACCCAGTAAGACATGTAGAAGATGAAGGCTCATTGAAAAGTGTTATGTAGTGGCTGTAAGAAATCAAGAAGAGTCTGACAGGAGGCGTGTCATCCACTGATCTCCCTTTGGTCTCATAGACTTGCACTCTCACTAGATTTCAGTAAATTCCTGCCAAATGAGTAAAGGTCTACTCATGTATAACTTGATATATGACATCTACCTGCATGTGCTATATTATTTTCAAAGATTGCCAGAAAATAGAACTTTATCATTGATATGAAAGATGAATCAAGAACTCTAGATATTTAGGTTATTATGAGGAATTTTTTAAGGATAATTTTTTGGTTAATCCGAGTCAGTAAATGTAAAATTGATCAATAACACTATTTATTTTATGTTCTTGACACAGATATCTAGTGTACTCAGTAAATAGCATAGAAACTGGCCTTATCTTTAAATCACATAAGTTGTATAGTTACACATTAAATAATTGATTACTGATCATTAACATTGAAAAATTGGGAAAAATCTCTCTGTATATTCCAGGCTGACCTTGAGCTGAGTATATAGCTCAGATGTGCCTTGAACTCAAGGTTACCCTCCTGCCTCAGCCTTCTGAAAGCTGTGATTACAGATGTATATCGCCACTGTGGAACCATTAATCAAGGCATTATTTGGGGTCCTGGGGATACATAGACAACAGAGAATTCTTGGTCCCAAGGAGCCCATGGTTTACCGGGAGAGAGAGAGATTAGCAAAGCAATAATTGCAACAGCATGATTTGCTTTGAGTGCTGTTCAGCCTCATGGAAGAGGCCTCCAAAGACAGATGAGAAGTTTGGAAAGATTCCCAGGGACAGTGATCACAAAGGAAAATCTGAACAAGTTAGTTTAATAAGAGAATGAAAGAGAAAAGAATTCCCGAAGGAGGGAACAGCTTAGATGAAGATGGGAGGGAAGACAGGTTGTGGAGGTGGCTCAGTGGTGCTGGGCCTGCATGGCAAGCACGAAGTCTTGCCATAACATGGAGTTTGGTTTTGTTTTCTTTTTAAATTATCTGTTCTTATTTTTTTCCTTTATTGAGTTTATGGATCCCTTTCAGACACACATCATGATCACATTCAACACTGAGAGTTTGTACCTGTACTTGATGTATCTTGATTCTCATTTTTTCCCATTCCTCTGTCCTACAAATCACCCCCATATGCATAAGCTTTGTTTCCATTTTTTTTTGTTTTTACCATTAAATTTTTTTCTTTCCCTTCTTTACTCTCCCCTGCACACCCTTTCTCTTTTCCCTTTGAAGAAGAAAGCAGCTCAGAGTTTTTGAATCATTCCAGGCAGGCTGGTGACGTTGTTTTATTTGTTTTTATTTGTGTGTTAGAAGCCCACTCTGCCAAAGCAGTTCTATCCAGGATGCCAAGCCAGGTAGCCTTATCATATTTCAACTAAGAGACACAGTTATGAATCAGCACAGTGGCACTGAGGAGAAATGGAAGGAAGAGGTCAGAGAAATTAAGAATCAGTAAATTAGCTCCATGTGTCATACAAACGCCATTTGACATAAGTGAGAGTGGTCTAGTTGAGAGTTTCCTTCTTTGGTCTATTTTTCCTGATTGCCGAAAAAGAGAGTTGCATACAAATAATTAGAAAAAAGACTAGAGGCAAAACTAGGAAAAATTAAGAAAAAATGAGGATAGAATTATGGAGGTCTTTAGCTTTGGCTAAGAGAAAGTTTTTCTCATCTGAAAACTTTTCTTGATGTTTCCCTAAATTACCCACCGAATGTGTATGGGATTGTTTTGTATATTAGCCTCTACAGAGATTCTGTAAATAGTGCTTTTTGGTTTGTGTAACAGTATCTGACCAGAGTATTTTAATAATTAAATAAGAAATGAATAATATATGCTAATAATTGATCCTAAGTGAATAATTCACGACACAAAGAGAACCTTCCCCTTCCCACCTGTCCTCCTGCTCTGTGATTCTCTCTGCTCAGCTGGGGCTGTGTCCCAGCAGGTGAGCACAGAGGAGGAGGCAGCACTTTTCCGATGGTGACAGTTGGGTGTCCGGATCTGCTGAAGCGGTTTGGCCTATCACTGTTACGTGCACCACAAGTAGTGTTTAGGGATTCTAGTCCAACTGTGCTCTAAATGATAACCTCAATTTGTACAAATCCCGTACAGTTTGAGTGAATTCTTCTATTTATTGTTGTCATTTCTTTCTCCCATATAGGCTACTTATTACTAAAATGATTTATAGGGGTATACATTGACTGGGATTCTCACAGAGACACTGCTGAAGGCATCATTTTTCTTATGCAACTACTATGGTTGGGTTCTTTGTGGTGACAGACTGGGAATTTGTATGGTTAGATCATCTTGAAAAAAACTAAAGGCACTGCCTGCTTTAGTGTAGTGGTACTTTTGTTCATAAACTGAAGTTGTTCCACAATTCTGGAAAAGATGCTCGTGTGGGGCAGAGAACCATGGTTGTGTTTGTCACCTGATGCAGAGTTCCAGAACTAAACAGTGTTTGTTAAAGGCTTCTGTTTGCAAACTGAACTGTTGCCAAACAAAAATGTTTGTGAACCAGGGTACCATTGTATTAGGAAAGCTTGCATGTCTTGCTATAGTTTTGCTGCCCACTGTGATCATATTATCCTCACTCGTCTTAGATTTTGGAATACTTCTTTTAAAACTGTCCCTAAACATTCATTAGCTTCCTCCTTTCTGCCATGAACATGACTGAGAATCGTCACTGAAATCGCACTTCCGACTATTGTCGTGTGTGAGTTACAGTCTCCTAAACACACTGAACTGCTGCAAAAGCTCACCAGAGGGTTGAGCTTTGAAACAACTGATAAGAGCCCTGGGAGCCATTCTGGGGAGTGAGGACACGATGGATTGACACCAAGGCTCCAACAACTTTGGGTTTGATGTCTACACACTGTTAATACCATGCAGCCAGGGATACAAGACCTTACCGAGAGAGTGGAGGGCTGTGCATCCAAAGGGGGCGATTCACAAGATGATTCTTCAAGCTCAGGTGCTATGGCATTAAAACCACTGGAGAATATCATGTAAGAGACTACTGTGAACAGCACAGCAAAGGTGAAGTGTTTGAAATCATGACTGGCAGAGGCAATGGGACAAAGAGGGGCTTTGCTTTTGTGATCTTTGATGACTCTGACCCAAAGGGAAGACTGATTCAGAAATACCGGACTGCTGCTGGCCTCCACTGGGAAGTAAGAGAAGTCTGGTGAAATTAAGAGGCAGATACCGCTGGTCAAAGAGGTCAGAGTAGTTCCGGAAACACTGGCAGTTGTGCAGGAGGTTTTGATGGCCTTGACAGCACTGCTTGTGGGAAATACTTCAGTTGTCATGATGGTTTTGGTGACAGCTTTGGTGGCAGTGCCTGCAGTACATTTGGTAATGATGGAAGAAAATATTGATGGTGACAGAAGTTGCAGTGATTTTGGCAGTTACAACAGCCAATCTTCAAATTTTGGGCCCATGAAAGGAGAAAACTTTGGAGCCAGAAGGTCTGGCTCACAATATCTTGCCAAAACATAAAGACTATGATAAGTCTAAGAGCAGCTGTGGCTTTGACAGCGGTAGAGTTTCTTAATTATTGTCAAGAAGTGAGACAGCACAAGAGGAGAATCAGAAAAATGAGGGGGAAGGTATGGGTTATAGCAGAACGGTGAACCCCAGCTGACACAATAGTAGCAGAGCTTAGCTGCTACAGGAAGACAGGTTTTAGAAAACAGTCATGTGTACAGGCAAAAACCCTCAAAGATTGTATTCAGTATTAAGTGTATATTGTTTAGTTTCTGGAAATTACAAAACATTGCATAAAATTTTAATATATTTTTAAAAGCATGCAATTGGCCATTGCAATCATGACACTAAATAAGTGTCGTTTAAAAACTAGTGTGTTAAATTTTTGAGTCTGAAATAATTTTGGCAAATTTCCCCAATGGTATGAAATTAGAATGCCTTCAGGGAGATATCAGGGTCTGCATGAAATATGTGTGGGTGGAAAAGCCATTGTCTTCAGAAACCTTGGTGTAATTCGATGGATGATTACTGGTGTGAGTTACTGAATTTCAGCATTAAAAGGGTCACCCAAGCAAAGTCACAGAATTATTTGGTCACAGAAATGATATTGGCACATCTTATGTAATATATCTAAATTGAATAATGGTACTAGATAAAATGATAAATGAAAATGAAGCTTATGTATTATTCCTTATCACATGAAATCAATAAATGATTTAATTCTCTTGAAAAACTCTCCTGTACCTATAATGAAGCATATGAGAAACACCAATAAAACACATTCAATTAGTTTGAAGTGTAAATTCAGTATTGATTTATACCTTAAAGCTGATAAAAACTGAGAGTTTTAAAAACATAGTGTATAATCTTCATTTTCAGCCCTTTTAGTTGTTGTAAGAATTTCTCTGCAGAGTTCTGGAGCTACATCTGAATGCCCTAAATACCAAGTTTTTGGAAAGAAGTGGTTATCATTCATTCATTCATTTTTTAAAAAATTTCATTCTATGAGTAAATGCTTATCAAGTATCTTCTATATCCAGGCGCTGTCATAGAAATCCAGAATACAGTGCTGATTAGGGTAGCTAAGTGTCGTCTTGGACTTCATAATGTGGGGGGAGAAGGGCAGTGGGATTAAATGACATAACACATCTAAAGCATTTAGCACTAGACCTGGCACATAAGAAGTGATCAAAAACATTACCATTTCCTGTAATCCCAGCACTCGGGAGGCAGAGACAGGATTGCTGAGTTTGTGGCGGCTTGCCTGGGCACCATAGTGAGCTCAGGGCCAACCTGAACTACAAAGTGAGACCCTGTCTCAAAAAAAAAAAAAATTACTCTTTCTTTCTTTCTTTCTCTTTCTTTCTTTCTTTCTTTCTTTCTTTCTTTCTTTCTTTCTTTCTTTCTTTCTTTCTTTCTTTCTTTCTTTCTTTCTTTCTTTCTTTCTTTCTTTCTTTCTTTCTTTCTTTCTTTCTTTCTTTCTTTCTTTCTTTCTTTCTTTCTTTCTTTCTTTCTTTCTTTCTTTCTTTCTTTTTTTCTGGTGGTACTGGGGATCCAACTCTGGCTCTTGTGCATCCAGGGTTGGCATGGTACCACTTGAGCTAAATCCCCAGCGCAGCATTACCATTTCTTGTTAGTGCATTTTCAAATGTGCAGGGTTGGCCTCTGTGGCTTTGGATACAAAACTATGGTACCTTTGGAGTTGGGTTTCCTGAAGTCTGCACTTTCAGTTAAATCCCTCGTTTCCCAACCTTGGAAAGTGCCTGCACTGGGGCAACTCACACTGGAGACCTCCTGGCCTGCCTGTGTGCACTGTGTCTGAACTGAGGGTGGCAGTGCTTAGAGTCACTTCTGCTGGCCTGCAGCCACAGTGCCGTCAGGTAGAACACACTATGACAACTTCTCTCTTCACTCTGCCCCGTCATTAGTGTGACATGTCAACACAAGACACAACATATCAATCATTTCTTGGAGAAATTCAATAGCGGTCTTTGTGAGTAATGAAAATGATTACCAGGTTGATAGTGAATTTACTATTGACAATCTCATATGACAGTTGTGTCGCACAGGAACAAATGTTAAATGAACCTGAAAAGAAAACTGAGATGCCAATGTGGGCAGCATAGAAGGCTAGAGTTTGTGCATTAATCTGAATGTCTGACCAAACACTTGTCACCCTGTGGCTCATAGAGACCTAGAAGGGACAATCAACTAAGACCTTCTGAGACAGACTGAGCTCCTAGCATGGTTTCTGACCTATCCTGTTGCTGTTCATTAGGAGATACCTATAGGGTTTACCTGAATTCTCAATTCTTATCTCAGTTTCACTTTATCTTTTATTAATGTATTTGTTTATTAAAAAATAAAACATAATGATCTTTATTATATCTCATGTCAGTTGTTTCTGGAGTTTAGCTTTCACAGAATGTAAACCACAAAAAGTGTGAGGATAATTATAGGACTTACATTTTTACTTTTTTATTTCAATTTTTTTTTTTTTTTGAGACAGGGTCTCACTTTATAGTTCAGGCTGGCCCTGAGCTCACTATGTAGCCCAGGCAAGCCTCCAACTCAGCAATCCTCCTGCCTCTGCCTCCCGAGTGCTGGGATGACAGGTGGCTCACGCGTGGCACTGTGGTATGTGGTATTAATTGTTGGTGGGTGTGAATCTCCACGCCCAGCATAGTATGTGGTTACTGGGGATCAAACTCAGGACCTTGCACTTGCGAGGCAGGCACCAGAATCACTGAGCTAACCCTCCAGCCCCTTATTTTAAATTTTTAATTGTTTTTAGGACTTAAGTTTTTTATATAGCTAAGAAAGGACAATTATAATTTTTAACCTATTATAATCATTAGTAAAAGAAAGGGCAATTTAAATATGAAAAAGGAAGGGCATCATCTCAGAATAGAGAACAGTTCTAGAAATAAAACTATTATTTGTTTTTTTTAAACTACATTGTACTTGTTTTTCTCATTCTCTTGGCATCCTGGAGCAAGCTGTCCTGAACTTGAACCAGCAACTTCTATTACATAAGCTAATCATGCCGACCTAGCATGCTCTGGGAGGGTCAGCATCACAGCAGACCCTTGGCAGGGTCAGGGGGAGGGTCAATTACATGGTGGCAGATTACAGCTCACTCTGAAGAGAACCTTGGTAAAGAGCTGTGTAGAACCTGTAGATGTAAATGAGCTCAAGAATGTGATAATTTTGTGAAATAGGAAATACGCAAAGGGAATGTGGTAGGGGAAAGTAATGAGGGGAAAGAATAAATATGATTTGGAAAGAAAAAAAAACATGTATATGGGGGGTTGTGGTGTGGGAAGGGATATGGGTAAAAGTGAGAATTAACTCGTGTCATGTACTGGTACAAATTCCCCAATGTTGAGTGTGATTGTGTGTATATAAAATGTACCAATAAAGAATTCAATTAAAAAATAAGGGAGGACTATGTGTGTATGTGTATGTAAATTGTAAACAATAAGCTATGTGTGACTAGAGCTCTTCCAACAGGAGCTGAGTGACTTCTCAGGGAAAATCATGAAGAGCACTTTTTCTTAATTTGAACTTTGTAGAAAACAGTTCCTGAGGTAAGTGTTAACATTTCTCTTGGGAGATGGAAAACTTAGTGCAGAGAGAGTGTAGAAAATCAAAGGCAAGAAGAGCCCTGAGACAATGAGAAATTCTGTGCAACTTCACAACAAACCACAGAGGGACACAAGAAGAAATTTAGTATGAGTCCCTTTTGCCTGGGAACCTTTTCAGAATGGTACCAAGAAAAACCTGGATTTGTTTGAGGAGAAAAGTAGAGAAATCACAGATCAGCATCCCCTGTATTGAGAGTGCTGCTTTGAGTCTGGAAGTGGTGGGAAAAGCCAGCAAGTGCATAGGTTTGGTTGACCAGCCATGATGATTAGAGATGCTCAGGCTCAATGGGAAGGAATTCCTATCCTGGACTGCAAAGCAAGTGGGTTACTGGCCCTATGTGAGAAAACTATTTGGAAATTCTCCGTGATGGCTGGGGTGGGCAGGGCACCTATGGATCTAGAGGAGGCGTGCCAGAGGGAACCTAAAATGGCATATACAACTTGGGTGCATGTAGTTCTCATGCACAGCGAGTCATGCATCAGTGTGCCCTGTCTGCTATGGGGACCCCAGGTGGGGTATGAGACATTCTGTGAATGGTGAATAAATTTTTAAATGTTAGGTGTTTAATGTGAATTAGGATAAAATAGCTAGTGCATGACAATATACTGTGATATGTTATCTTCAAAACAATTTAAATTTTCCTTTGACCATAATTTCTTAAAACAAAAGTTTGAGTCAATTTAAAGAAAAGAGTTTGGTAGGTCACAATGTGAATGTATGCAGATATAACAAAAACTGCTTTATAAATCAATTTTAAAATGGAGCAGTGATTTTTTTTAATTGAATTCTTGGTACCTTTTTTTTTAGTTTTTTAAAAATTGAATTATTTATTGGTACATTTTGTGCTCACAATCACACTCAACATTGGAGAATTTGTACCATATATGACACAAGTTGATTCTCATTTTACCCATATCCCTACCCACCACACAATCCCCATCCCCTATATACATTTTCTTTCCTTTTCTCTTCAAATCATATTATTTCCCCTCATTACTTTCCCTTACCACATCTACTCTGAATATTTCCTATTTCACAAAAACTATCACACATTCTAGAACTCATTTACATCTACAGTTTCTCTTAACAGAGAAAAGATAAAACATTTACATATCTGTGATCTATTTATTTCACTTATTATTGGTACATTTTGTATACACGTCATGATCCCGCTTAACATTGAGAATTTGTACCAGTACATGACACGACTTAATTCTCGTTTTTTCCCATTCCCCTGCCCATCCTACAACACCCTCCCCCCATACACGTGTTTCCTTTTGGATTAATGATTCTTCCAAGCCTAAAGTCTATGATTTTATGAATGCCTATCTAACCCCATCCTAGGATAGTAAGAGCTATAGTGGTATTGAAATCGGGAAACTCTTGTTCTACAATATGTGAATTGCTTTGCTTTGGAGTAAATTTTAGAACTCTGCTTTTTCTCAGTAAAGCTCTGCTAGCTTCCCAGTTTGGTTTTATAGTGCCTAATATTATTCTTGCATTAAATATTTACTAAAAAAATATTTACTTCCTTTAGCCCTTTTAAGAAAGAAACAAGTGGACCTAAGAGTCGTCTACAGGCAGAGGTATTCCCTCCCTCCACACTGAAGCAGCCCCTAACCACAGTGATTCATCTTCATCAGAGCGTGTTACTCACTGACGTGGTTTATTGCCAGAGTTGCTGGCCTTGTAGACTTGGCTTGGGGTGGTGCTGAGCACATGTGTTCTCAATGTCTGGATAAGTCTACCTGAGTTTCTCCTGGTTGAATATGTGTTCATTTCCAAAGCTGATGTCAGAGAGAGAAAAATCTAACTAGCAAAGAGTGCTGGCACATGGTCACTTTCACTTTACGTACATGGATCAGCTGTGTAATTAAAAGGTTTTATTCTCAACAGAATGGAAAACAGAAATATGTGAAAAGGTAAAGGTATATGTTTAATGATAGCATTCTAAGAACTCTAGAGCAGAGCGAAATGGATTCAGACAGGCCCAGTAAAAATCTATAAGAACTGGATCTCTCCATGTATACTATAGGTAGTGCTTCTTTCTCCAGTCTTATTGATATATATTCGGTACATAAAAATTGTCTCTTCAAGGTATAAAACATGTTGTTACACTTATTATATATATTATGAAATTATCAACACTACCAAATGACTTAACTTATCCACCTCCTCAGATAGCTGCCCTTTTATTATTTTTTTATGGTGAGAACAATTAGGATGTATTCATTCACCAAATTTTAAGTGTACAATACATTGTCATTAACTACAGTCACTTACTATACATCAAGTCTCCAGAACTTATTCTCATAACTTTTACCCTGTCTTAGTGCATTGGGCTGCTATACAATTCACAAATTTATATTCCTATTAGGAGTGTAGTAGGATTACACTTTTTCTACATTTGTTTTTTTCTTTTTGAAAGGTGTAGGTCAGCCTTGCCTTGAACTCAGTCTGTAGTCAAGGGTGGCCTTGAACTTTCAGTGATTCTCCTGTCTCAGCCTCCTCAGGTGGGATTACAGGCATATACCACCAAACCCAGCCCATTTGTTTTTGAAAACAACAATTTTAACAGCTGTGAAAAATCTTACTGTTTTAATTTGTATTTCCCTGATAGTGACATTGGGCAAGTTTAATACACCTGTTGACTATTTGTTGGTCCGCTTTGGGAAAACATACATTTAAGTCCTTTGCCTATTTATAAATCAAAGTATTTGTTGATTTGCTACTGAGTTGTTTGAGTTCCTTATAGATTTAACATATTAATAGTTGATTGCATTTATGGTTTTCAAATATTTTCTCCCATTCTGCAAGTTGTCTGTACTCTGGTATCATTTCCTTGGCTGTGTGAATACTTTAGTTTGGTGAAACTCAATTGCATATTGTTACTCCTGGAGATATATCAAATGCTAAGATCAATGCCAAGTAGCTTTTCCATTATGTTTTCTTATGGGAGTCTCATGATTTCAGGTCTTATATTTAAGTCTTTAATCTATTTTGAATAGGTGGTACAGGACAGAGCCTTAATTCCATTCTTATGCATACAAATATCCATACTTCCTGGGCCCTTTCTCCATTGTATATTTTGGCACCTTTGCAAGTGACTAATTGACTGTGAGGTTCTGGGTTCTGTTCTTTCTATTGTTGTCCATTTGTCTATGTGTCTTCTTCTGGTAGCGTACTCTTTTGATGATCATAGCTTTTGTACCTGAAAGCTTTTGCTGTTCCTTGGGTGGTGGGGGCTCTACAGTTATATTCTGTAATGACTGCAGGCTATATATGAATTTTTTTTTGAGACAGGGTCTTGCTTTGTAGTTCAGGCTGGCTGTGAGCTCACTATATAGTCCAGGCAAGCCTCGAACTCAGCAATCCTCCTGCCTCTGCCTCCCGAGTGTTGGGATTACAGGCATCCACCACCACGCCCGGCTATATATGAAACTTTTATATAGCCCAGAAAATTTGTTTCTTAAGCTCAGCTCAGCACATTTCTTTTGCTGAAACAAATAACTTTGGCAGACATATACAAGGTATACATGATGAAGAGTTTGTCACTTATTTTTTAATTTTCATATATTGTTATCATGCTTTCTTTTTTAAATAGTTTATTGTTAGTGTAATGTTAGTTTTGTATCATGCAAATTCAACTTTACTGGACTTA
>PVIC010012404.1:0-39768 GCA_004025085.1 Thryonomys swinderianus
TTTATACCACAAAATTATAAGTCACTTTCCACAAGTAAAGTAAACATTAATTACAAAAAGAAAATAACCAGGACTTTTATATTAGGTTTCATTAGAAGTGAATACAATGTTCTAAATAAAAAAGTATCCAAAAATAGTCAACATAAAACAAATAAACAGATGTACAAGTATATCTCATGCAAACAAGACTCAACCGGTTGAGATGACACCTGCCCAAGTGATGTGCCAGTTAGTGGAAAAACAAACACACTTCCCAAGTGACACTTGGGCAACACTGTTAAGTGCTTAATACGGACTTAGCAACCTAAGCAACTTTGACCAGAGAGAGCCAGCAGCACAATGCTTTGAGATCTTCTCTTCCAGAGGGGTGTGAAATTATAGCCCAGGTTAACAGTATCACTTGGCTGCTGGAAGCTTCTGTAATCTTTAAAGCCAGAGGCTGAGTTTGAGGGCCTTCTTTGGTTTGTTGACTTTGTGGTGCTGGGGATGGAACCCAGGGTCTTCATGCTGAAATACAACTCCAATCTTTCTTTTAAATTTTGAGGCAAGATCTTGCTTACTCATTAAATTGCTTGGGCTGGGCTTGAAGTCATGATTCCTCTCCCTCGGCCTCACAGTGTGCTGGGCCTATGAGTGGAAGCCACGATGCCTGGCTTGATTGCCTGTTTAAAAATTTTCTAGTACAGCCTTTGTTACTAAATCTTCAGTATTACAGGCTCCAGATCAGACGTTCTATACCCATGATTGGGGAGGTAACCACTTGCTAATATCAGAGCAGATATTAAGTTTTGGGACAAGATCTCATTTCCTGAATTCCTCCCAGTGTTTTAGAATCTGAAACATTAGGACATACTAAGGGGTCTTGGGGAATTTTCAGGAAAGAAATTTGATTCAAGAACTGCAGAATCAAACCTAAGAGGAAAAGTTGAGTTCACATACTTTAGGATAAAGAAAAAAGAATAAGTAAATATATATATACTATTTTGCTGAGGCTTCAGCCAAGCAGTTCTATTCAGTAATTTTTGTTTTTTCCCTAAAAACAAAATCAACTGTGCATATCAAAATTTATAAATTATAAAAGGATTAACATATAAATGTTTGTCATTTTCCTGACTCACTCACTTAGTTATTCGTATTTGCTGGTTACCTGGTTCACATGGGGCACTCTTCTGATAGCCTTATAATTGTACTTTAACAGGCACAAGGACATATTCTTTTAAGAAGCATAAATACATCTCTGACAGAGGGCTGACAAGAAATGTAGCCACCTCAGTATAAGAAGCACTGTTTCCATATTGACATTTATATTTCCATCTTCTATCTCCCAAATCACTTTTTACGTCTCTTCTTCCTCATCTGCTCTTCCTGCCCTACTCACCTTGCTTTGAATGTGCCAAATCGTTTCCTAACATAAGTCCTTTAGGTTGAGTCCTTTCCCCCCTAAAATACCTCCAGTGCTTTGAAACTCTTCATGCTTTCTTTTTTCCAGTAATGCGGCTTGAATCCAGGACCTCTGCACTGAGCTACATTTCCACCCCTTTTCTACTTCTTATTTTGAGACAGAATCTCACTAAGTCACTAAATTGTTCAGGTGGAGCTCAAACTTGTGATCCTCCTGTCTTAGTCTCCCTGAGGGTAGGTATCACAGACAGGTACCAACATGCTCAGTTTCTCCGTGTCTTAAAGCTCGCCAGTGACACTCTCTGCAAAGGTTTCTGCAATCTCACCTTTTAAAATTAACCACTCTAACCTTTGCTCTAACATAATTGTTACGCCACAGGTGAACACGAGCCTGACTCCTCTTTGCGTTATGTCTACTTAGTTGGATATCTCATGGTAAATTTTCAAAGGATAAAAGCTTTATTCTTCACTCTCCCCTGGCACTTCATTGCCTGGAGGACAGAATAAATGCTGACCACTAGGTATTTCTGGTTATTGAAATCTTCTGGGTCTGTAGTAGATATACAGCTCTTGGTCCCTTGGAACTTGTGACCAGTTTTGTCAATGAACTATAACAAGGGGCTCTGTGACACCTCTTGGCCAATGCAAGACACTTCTGTTTCTTTTTTTGTTTGCTTGTTTTTCTCTTGGTTTTTTTGACTGGCCATGTGAGGAGAGAAGCTGCTCCCTCAGCTGGAACCTAACGTGAGACTAATGTCGATTTGCAGCACAGTCCCGGATAAATTAGGATGGACAAGGTGAGCAAACAAGGAATAAACTTAATATTTAAAGCCAATGAGATCTGGGATTGTTGGCTACAAAATAAGTCGTGGCCGACCCTGCTTGACAAACTTGTAAATGTCAAACGTGCTCAGGAAAGGCTGTGAGCCGGTGCACTTTTACAAGCCCATAAGTAGCAATAATAAATCATTTATCTTCAATTATTAATTTATAAGATAAAATTGCTGACCTTCAGTTCAGCCACCAGGGAGGCATTATGGTGTGAGACGAACAGCGTAGAGACACAGCCAGTCAGAGAAGCTCGCAGGGCATCCACACTGACTGGAGAAGGTCACTGGTGCTCTCATATCCTCTGGGCTTGATGGTGGCTTACAGTACCCACGTTACAGTATTGTTCTGAGAAGGAACTAGGGCAGATAAAAGTGCCTGTCAAATGTGACATTCAATCAATTATTATGATGACTGGACTATACATAGTCCAGCCTAAACTAAGGTATTCACTGCTCATTTTTACCTTTTTCTTTTTTTAGGAGTAATTTGATCCCTCTATTAAGTAAGTTTGGGCTTTTGCTGACTTTTAAAAAATCAACTACTAGGGCCAAGGATTTAGCTCACTGGTTCCAGCACTTGCTGAGCAAGCACAAGGGCCCTGGTTTGATCCCCCAGTAACCACATACAACAATACCAGGCATGGTGGCTCCCGCCCACCAGCAATCAGTACCACATACCACAAATGCTGGGCTTGGTGGCTCACGCCTGTAATCCCAGCACTCAGAAGGCAGAGGCAGGAGGATTGCTGAGTTCAAGGTTCGTCTGGGCTAATAGTGAGCTTAAGGCCAGTCTGAACTACAAAGCAAGACCCTGTCTCAAAAAAAAAAAATCAACTACTAAACGTGAAGGGACAATTTATATCTAAATCTTACTTTTTTCATTCAGAGAAATATATTTAATGTATTCAAATTCCCCCTGCGCTAGACACCAGTGAGTCACATTAAATAAACAGATGCACTGAGAAAAGGAACAAAAATAAAACACAAGACTTGCTTTTTTATATTTGTGGATTGAAAAAAGGAATCATCTGTGTTTGAAGCTCTCAATTATATCTATAAAATTTTAAAATAGTCATAGGCTTGATGATAAGTATTCTGTGTGTGTCATTTTGCCTTCTTATTTTGATTCCCAAGACTCGTGCAAGTGAACAATTTATCCATCCCCGATGCCCTTAAGTAAAGGTATCTTAACAATCTCAAATCACAACGCGATGACAGTGTAGAGTTACTGTCATGGTGTATTCACAACTCGATTATGCTCCTGGCTGTGAGGAGACATAACTTCAGTATCTTGACATCAATACAGAATGAGTCATCTGTCCTTTTGGACAGTAAATAGCAGCTTGGGTACATCATCACCATCACTATAATTTTTAATATACCTGCAGCCAAGAAACACATCGCCTGCAGAAATATTTCATGCATATTATGATATGTACTGGAAGAAACACTGTGTTCCAAATAATGGTTCTTGGTCCTAGGACCTTAATAAAGTGTGGCAAACCTCAGCGTCCATTTTCTCCAATTCAGCGAGGGATTCCACTTGTATTAACAGCAGCAAAGAGTGTAGGAGAGAATCGACTCAATAGGCAGGAATTGCCACTTAAAGTTTTCTCTTCCCAAATGATCTGTACTCCATCTTTTCCTCCTCGGCCCTTACCCCTGCATTAATCCTCATCTACTCAACTAAAAACATTAGTCAGATTAAACTGGGAACATTGATAAAGCTACAGTAACCCAGATATTTCATTTTGTCTTACTATTCCACACACTTCTCTGTCCTTAAGGATCTTGTTATTTAACATAGAAGAAATAAAAGAAAATGAGTAATTATACTCTGGTATGATAAACTATGAAGGTGTGATTACAGCATCATTAAAAATAATGTTTTAAATACCACCTCATTCTAGTGAAAAAGCAAAATACAAAATGCATACACAGTGTGATCCTAGCTTTGTAAACAGCATGTTCAGGAATCACTGGAGGATCAACTGGCAGACTGTGCACATCTGTTTGCTTTTTCTCTCTTTCTGCATGGTGCTGGAAAGCCAGACGAGGAAAAGTTCAGTCAAAGATGTGAAATTTTTAAGATTTCCAGGAATACAGACCAACAAGAACTGGATTGACTGAGTATTAAAGGTAGAGCAAAAGCCAGAAGAAGACTCTAGCAATTCGCAGTTTTCTTTTAAACAGGAATGTGTTAGAGAAATTTCAAGTTCAAAGTTAACCAGTTCACAGTGTTGGGAAGGGGCTTGTCGATTATGACCATAAATCTAAAAATCTCATCATGAGTTGCTAGGGTAGAATCCATCCTCCCATCTCCCTCCTATGCTGAAGTTCTGGGGGCCATGTTTTGCTGTCAAGCTAAGGCCTCCACAAGGCTCTCAACAGCAGCCCCAACCGTCCTTTATTAGAAGGGTTGAGTTTGATCCCAACAACCACGCAGACCTAGATACACAGGGCGTTAAACATCAAGCAATGCACAGGAGAGCTCCCACCAGGAAGGACTCAAAGGTCTGCCTGTCCAGGAACAGGGGACATCTTCCCATGTGGTGTACTTCCCATGTACACTTCAATCTCCTTTTCAGATACTGCGGTTTTTGAAGCAGAGATCTTTCACTTCCTTGGCTCAGTTAAATTACAAATATTTTTTTTGTCTTGATGCTATTATCAGTGTGTCTATTTTTCAAATTTTTTTCATTATTGGTGTACAGGATCACTGTTGATTTTTGTGTGTTGATTTTGTGTCCTGCTTCATTGCTGAATTTAGTTATTAATTCCAAAGAGCATTCTGGTGGACATTTTGAGGTCCTCTATGTAGGGTTTCATGTCATCTTCAAATAATAATAACCTGACTTTTTTTGTCTTCCTTTCTCTTGCCTGATCACTCTGGTTAATGTTTCTATTACTATCTTGAACAGGAGTAGTGATAGGACCCATGTTTGTCTTGTACCTGATTTTAGAGGAAAACCTTTCATGTTTTGTCCATTTTGTATATTTATCATAGATTTGTCCTGAATGGATTTTATCAGATTAATTCCTTCAATGCCTATTTTCTTCAAGATTTTTGTTATAAGTGGATGTTGGTGTTTTAGAAGACCATGCACTTTTTTTGGTTCTTATTTCTGAATATGAGATGTATTAAATTTACTGATTTGCAAACACTGAACCAATTTGGCATCCCTGGGATGAAGCCTACTTGGTCATGATGCATTATCTTTTTGATGATTTATTGTAATCTGTTTGCCAGTATCTTTTTGAGGATTTTTTCATCTGTATTCATTAAAGGCATGGTCTGTAGTTTTCTTTTTTAGTTAAGTCCTTGTCTGGTTTTGGAATCAGGGTAATGCTAGCTTCCAGGGATGACGCAGGGGTGCACCTCCCCTTCTGACTTCATGGAAGAGTTTGAGGATTATGGGTAGTAGATCTTCCCTGGAGCTTTTGCAAAAATTCAGTGGTAAATCCACCAGGTCCTGGGCTTATCTTTTTTATTTTTTAACTAAAAAATGTTTTTGCTAGGTGTGGTGGCTCACGCCTGTAATCCCAGCACTCGGGAGGCAGAGGCAGGAGGATTGCTGAGTTCGAGGCTTGTCTGGACTACGTAGTGAGCTCAGGGCCAGCCTGAACTACAAAGCGAGACTCTGTCTCAAATAAAAATGTTTTCATTAGTACATATTTGCAGGGCATAACATTTACATTCATTTTATGGAGTAGGTACATGTGTTTAACTTATCTTGATTCTTCTTATTCCCCATCCCCTCCACTCCCTCCTCTCTTACTCTGTCTCTAGATCCTTTTTGCCGTTTTCTTTCTCATTCTTTGTTTCTTTCTCTTTTTTTGGATTCATGTTTAAAAGCACTACTGATTACATTCATTGTGGGTAGCTGCTACTCATACATGACATATGTTAATTCTTCTTATATCTCCTCCCCCTCCCTCTTGCCCTCACCTTCCATCTCGTCTTCCTTCTCATTTGTATCTATTTCTTTTCATGTCTCTTTTGTTTTGCTCTTTACTTTATCTGTAGTTTGGATTTCCCATACAAGGAAAACATGTAATATTCTGAGATTTTCTTAGGTGATAGGTTTTTTTTCCCTTTATTACTGCTACAATTTTGTTGCCTGTTACTGGATTTTTCAAGGGTTTTCTATATCTTCTTTGTTCAATTTCAGTAATTCACATGTATTTACAAATCTATTTCTTCTGAATTCTCCAATTGATTCCAAAATAGGTTTGCAAAGAAGTTACTAATAATCTTTTTGGTAAAAGCCATGACTATTTTGCCTTTTTCATTTCAAATTGGATTGATTTGGTTTTTTCCTTTATTTTCTTTTGTAAGATTCACTAAGGCTTTGTCTATTTTTTCTCTCAAAGAACCAGCTCTTACTATTCTTTGTAATTTTTTAGTCTCAAGTTTATAAATTTCTGCTCTAAACTTTATGATTTCTTCCTTGTACTAGCTTTGTGTTTGAATTGGTTTGGATATTCTAGAGGTGCAATGATAAGTTATTTATTTGGGTTTGTTCTGTTTTCTGATGTAAACATCCAAAGCTAGATACTTCCATCTTAGGACTGTTTTTATTGTGTTCCATAAGTTCTAGTGTGTTGTACAGGCATTACTGTTTGACTCTAGGAGCCATCTAGATTATTCCTGTTTGTTCTATGACCCACTGGGTATTCAAGTGTCACGTAATTTCCATATGTTTACATAATTTCTATGGTTTCTTTCGCCATTCATTTCTAGTTTCAATGTGCCATAATATGGTATTATGCACAGGATAATTTTGATTCTTTTGCATTTACTTAAACATGTGTTATTGGTTAATATGTGGTTTTTTGGGACAAAGTTCCATGTGCTTTTGAGAAAAATGTGTTTTCTCTTCCTGGCCGAAACACTCTGTAGTTATCTATTTATTTCATTTGTTCAAAGGTTTGGCTCAATGCTGATATTTCCTTATTGATTTTTTGTGTTGATGATCTGCCTACTGGTGACAAGATAATGAAGTTTTTCAATGTAACTTTATTAGTGTTTATCTGAACTATTCTATCCAGTTACATTGGCTTTATGAAGTTGGGTACACCACTGTTCTGTGCATATGTTTATAATTGTTGTCTCTTCTTGTTGAATTTCCTCTTACCCATATGTAGTGACCTTCTTTGCCTTTTTTGACCATTTTTGGCTTGACATTTGCCTTCTTTGAAAATCATATAGCTAGTCTTGCTTGTTTTCAGATTCCTTTTCCATGGAATTTTTTTTCATCCCTTGATTTTTAGACCATGAATGTCTTTTGGGATTTAATGTTTTTTGTACTTTGCTCCATTCTTCTCATCTGTTTCTTTTGATTGGAGAATTGAGACCATTCACACTGAGGTTTGTTACTAAAAGATACTGACTTATTCCTGTCACTGTGTTATTTTCTTCTTGTAGATTCTATTTTTTCCACTTCTACTTAACAGCTCTCCCTGACTGATGTACTCACTCTACTAGAGTTTTTAGTATCACCAGCTTCTTTTTCTTCCCCCTAGTTGAGAACTTTTTAAAATTGAATTCTTTATTGGTACAATTTATATACATCTCACAATCACACATAACATTGAGGAATTTGTACCAGTACATGACACGAGTTAATTCTCATTTTTACCCATATCCCTACCCACCCACACCTCCCCACCACCTATACACATGCTCTTTTATTTTCTTTCAGAATTCTACTTATTCCTTCCCCTCATTACATTCCACCAAATTTCCTTTGGAAACTTCCCATTCTACAAAAACTGTCATACTTTCTAGAGCTCATTTGCATCTATAGGTGCTCATATCAAAGAGAAGATCCGGTATTTGCCTATCTGTGATCTATTTATTTCACTTATTAGTGTGTCCTCCAGGTGTATCCATTTGCACATAAATGAATCAGTCTTGTCATTCTTTATGGCAGAATAATACTCCATTTTATTTTTAAAAAACCATATCTTCTTTATCCAGTCTCCAGTTGATGGGCATTTGGGTTGTTTCCAAGATTGAGTTATCACAAACTGAGCTGTATGAACAAGGGTGTACATCTGTCTTTCCAATGTGATTTTTAAAATTCTTTTGGGTATATTCCTAGCAGGGGGATGGCAGGGTCAAATGGGACCCCTAGTCCTAGTTTTCTGAGAAATCTCCACACGGATCTCCACAATGGTTGCACAAGTCTGCAATCCCACCAGCAGTGGAGAAGGATTCCTTTCTCCCCACAGCCATGCCAGCATTTATTATTGGTTGATTTTATAATAGCAGCCATTCTTTGTGGAGATGAAATCTCATTGTTGTTTTCATTTGCATCTTTTGAATGACCAGTGATGTTCAACATTTCTTCATATGCTTCTTAGCTGCTTTGACTTCTGCCTCTGAGAAGTGTCTGTTCATTTCAGATGCCCATTTTTGAATTGGGTCTTTAAACTTGGGGAGGTTGATCTGTTTAAGTTCTTTATATATTGTAGATAATAGCCCTTTGTCTGATAAACAGCTAGTAAATATTTTTTCCCAAGTTTTTGGTTGTCTTTTAGCAGTGCCAGTGATTTCTTTTGTTGTGCAGAAGCTTTTCAGTAGGATGAGGTCTCATTTGTTGATTCTCTCTGCTAGTTCTTGTGCTATAGAGATTTTATTCATAAAGTCTCTACCTAAGCCAATGTCTCCAAGAATTTTACCTAACCTGTTTTCCAGCAGGCTTATTGTTTCTGTTTTAATGTTTAAGTCTCATATCCACTGTGAATTTAGTTTTGTGCATGGTGAAAGTGATAGCTCTGAGAATGTTTTTAAGTGCTGGCTCTGGTACTCATGAGATTTTTAAGGGTGATCTTTGTCATGAAAGGACCTTATTTCTTCAACAATTTTGAGTCACAGTTTTGTAAAATATGTCAGCCTGGATTATAAGATGTTTTCTTTTAGGGCTTAAAACACTTCTCTCTAAGCTTTTCTGGACTTTAAGGTTTATGGTGAGAAGTTTACTACAATGCTAATAGGCTTACCTTCATAAGCAATTTGTCACTTTTCCCTAACAGCTTTTAATATTCTGTCCTTGTGTTGGACTTCTGGGATTTTGACTGACCTATCATGGGGAGGAATTTTTTCTGATCATGGCTATTTGGGGTTCTATGTGCCTCCCTTATCTGCATGCTACAGTCTTTCCCCATATTTGTAAAGTTTTCTAATATAACTTCAATAAGCAATTTTTATGCAATTTGTACTTCCTTCTGATTTTTCACTAATCCCATTTAATCTTTAGTCTCCTTTGCATCATCTAGCAGATGTTGATCTATTTTTCATCTTTTTACTCTCAAGGTACCTCTGAATAATTATTCATTGACATTAGTCCTATCTTCTAATTTTGACACTCTGTTCTTACATTGGTTGCTTCTGTGCCCACACTTTCAATAGAACTTTTAATCTCCTAGTTTCTGGTTTGTAACTTTCATGGACTATAATTCTTTGCTGAACTAGTCTTCATGGGTTGTATCATTTTGTGTAGCTCATCTATGTTTTTATTAATGTCTCCTGTAAATTCACTGATTGTTTTATTTCTTGTCTATTATCTACTTAGTTATGTCTATTTTAGTTCATCAAATACCTTACTGGTATTTCCTTTAAAATCTCCTTTTTCGTTATTCCAAATAACACAGCAGCTGTGTGACTTTTGATTTCCTCCTCCTGAAAGCCCCATACATCAGCTTTGGGGAAGTTGGGAGTTTTTGGAAGCATTTTTTCCCTTGTCTTCTCATGGGTGTGTGCATGTGCGTGTGCATGTGCATGTGCGTGTGCGTGTGCATGTGCATGTGCGTGTGCATGTGCGTGTGTGTGTATTGAGTTAGTGTCTGATTTTAAGTGATGTACTCTAGGCATGGCTATCCATAGGTCTTTGCCTCTATCCCAAGGCCCGATGACCTCCATTTATTTGGTAGGGAAGGATGCAGTGTAATTGGTGCAGTGTTCCAGGAAAAGGGCACAGTATTGTTAATGACACAAAGACAACTCAGATATTGTCATAAAGAGAAAACTAATTTATGGCAAAAATTATACCATTCCAACAATATCAATGAAATCAGCAATAATAACAATGTCAAAGACAAACTAGATACTGACATACCCTAAAAACCAATAATGCAGATCTTTAAACATAGAAAAGAGATCTATAGTTATACACTAAGACAAACCAAATATTGATCTATAGTAAATATCTACTACATGTAACTATGCTTCCACTAACAATAGAAAAGTATTCAACATTAATAGCAGAGATAGTTAACTACAGGTTAATAAAGTTTAGTTATTATACTATTAAAGAGAGAGTGGGTGGGAAATTGGACAGTGAGAAAAGTAAAATTTGAAAATTAATGAATGAAACTTACAAAGGACTGAAAAGTGAGAAAGAGGATCTTATCAAGGAGGAAAAGGAAATTAAGGAAATCCAATAAAAATAACATAGATTCAGAAGGAAAAAACAGAGAAAGGAAAAACAGAAAAAGAAGGGGAAAAGTACATGAATAAAAAATTAAAAAGAGGAGAAATAAAAGAAAATATCCAAAGACCCTAAAAAACACAATGAAGGAAAAAGGGAAAAAATGAGTCTATTAAAAAGAAAGAAAAAAATCTATCTGTATATTTTAATTAGTGTTTTTTTCCCTTGATCTGCAGTCTTAGAATGTAGCGTGTCACAATTTCCTTCACCTAGCTTCATGGTCTATGAATGAGGTCTCCCCCTCCAAGCTCTCTCTGCCTGTCTACCTCAGACGGTAACAGTTGTCCAAGATGAGACATGTCCTTGTTCATGTTGGTGGACGGGGAAGCAACCAGATTACTCATCTCTGCTTAATGATCTAGCTGCCCCTGAAAACCATACTCATTGAGCCTGGCTTCTTACCATGGAGGGTGAGGACCCACGTTCTTCCTGGCCTCAGTTTAAACTTCTCAGCCAGCATCCTCTCTGTGCCTGTCTCTTGGGGCTATCTCTCTCCCAGTCACCGTGGTAAGGTCATACTGGCAACCCTGAAGTGAAGTTGTTCTGTACCTGTTCTATAGCTCAGTCTCAAACATTAACCCCTTCCCAAAGTGGCTCCTCAAATTAATTCATTAAACTCTCAAATATTGCAAGTGCTTCACTGGATTTCTTCAACTCTACCTTTCCATGAAGGAGTCACTTTTGAAGTAAAACTCCACACTGTTTTTGTATTTTACAAATTACAAATTAGCTATGGACTTTTCTTGGAGTAGTGCTGCTGCCCTGGTCCATTTCTTCCTGAACCTGCATCTTTCTAGGGTTACCTTCTCTCCCTGAGCATTGGCCTTATCCATGATCAAGCCAGTTGGTACCTCTGCTGCCCTGTACCAAGGCGAAACAAAATGCAGAGTGGGCTCAGAGCTGGTGGCTGCTCAAGGCCAGGGGGTGGGATCCACAGATGTGAAGCTGACCGAGGTGAATAAGGCTCTGTATGCAGTGTATGACTGTACACTACACGTGGTTTCATCCATACTGTGTGGCTCTATCCATGATGCATAGCTCAACGTGCCTTTATTTGTTAACTTGTCCTTTATTTGGGGCCTTTTAGTGTTTCCAATCTTATTTAATTTTATGTAAGTATATACAGGGCTGAAGCAAATAGATCTGTGCCTTTATAATTTTGCATTTTTGCCCATATATTCCATGGAAAAGATTTTAAGAGATGTGATTACTGGGGGAGAAAGAAAATGCAAATATGATTTTATTAGAAGCAATATTCCCACCAGCAACACAGAAGAGAGATGTTCCCCCCACAGCTTTGCCCGAACGGCATGTTGTCAGAGCTTGGCCAGTCTGATGGGTGATAAATTGCAGTTTAATGTTTCCCTTCTTATGAGTGAGGCTGAACGTCCTTTATTTTTAAGGGCTATTTTCATTTGTTTCTTAATTACATGTTTTTCTAGTTTGCTCATTTTTATATTAGGTGAAGTTACTTATTATTTGGAAATGAATGACAATGATAACATATAAAAACTTATGAGCTTTAGGTCAAAGTGGCACAGAAGAAAATGTGTAGCTCTAATTATATTCATTATAAAATAATAAAGGTTGGAAATAAATTAAGTATTCTGCAGAAGATACTACAAAGAAATGACAAAACAAGCATTAAAAGTGAACTAGTGGACTTAGTAAAGATAAAAGTAAAAATGATGAAATATAAAGCTAATAAAACAAAGCCTTTAGCAAAGTCCTGATTTAAAGGAGATAGTACTAAAAGAATGAGAAAAGATTAAATAAAAACTTTCAAAGACTAAAATGATTAACACTAAAATTATGAAATATGAACATAAAATTCATGCAAAAGAGGCCTCAATAATAAATGCTGGATCTTGGAAAAGATTAATATATGAACAAGCTTTGAAAAAAATCTGCTACATAGTTCTTGCTAATCTTAACAGGGAAAACAGCCTAAAGAAACTAATTGTAATGTTAAAACTTAGAAAGATGACATATCTAAAGAATCTGAGGAGAGTTAAAATTATCACTAAACTCTATATAGAATATTATAAGTGGATATTATGTATATATCAATATATAGCAACATAGTATGGTATAATTATATTTGTGTTTCCATATGTGTGTAGCTGAGCCAATAAAATTGGTAGGTATATGAACAGAATGTTTTTCAGGAAATTAAAAATTATGAATATTAACTCAAGAAGGAGAGATAACCTTAAAGTCCCTAGAATTTGAAAAAAGTAATAAAAATTTACTTATTAAAAATAATGTCAAGTGTATGTCACTTCAATCTGGAACACAAAAAGCTAAAAAGAGCATTGCGCTCACTGTAGTAAAAAATTTCCAAATAAGCATAACTTTTCTTGGGTGAGTGGAAAGTTGAGAAACCAAATACAAATCTAAACCAATGCAAATCTAAAATCTAAAGAAAGACAGGACAGTCCAAGGGAAGTTGGGTAAAACCCCTGAGTAACCTATAGCAGAGCTCAGGAAAAAGAGGTGAGTGCCGCATAAGACAGGAAGAAGAACTCAGATGCCAAATGTGGGCTAAAATGAGACACAAAACCATTGGGAACTGCAAACACAGGAAGAATGCATATCACGATTCTTCTTAAAAGTTGGATGCCCATTACCCTGCTGTGAGAAGTATCAGGACTCAGTCAAGCAGCTGGGGTGAGGTGAGAGACAGGAACACACCCTCTTTCCACTAGGGCTCAGGTGAAATGAATGTGATGCAGACAGTGAAAGAAAAGAATCCTCACCTTCTAGGCAAAGGTCAGGAAACTATTTTGAGGGCAGAACATTAGTGGCTACTAGTGCTGGAAAAAGTGTAGACTCCCTGACAGAGCTCCCACCTCCACAACGCAGGAGTATCTGCCTAAGACTAAGATGGAACAGGTTCATAGAAACTCCCTGCGCTCACCATGTTGCTAACAAGCAGCAGATAACAGCAATATATAGCTGAGGGAATGGGCTAGAGTGTGAAGAACTCTCCTGAAGTTCAGGTACTTAATGAAGATGTAAAGTCAGAGTAAAAGAGAAATATTGAAAAAAAATCCTCTAGCAATTCAACCCTCACTTATAGTGGCAGTGAACACCAGATGAAGTTGAAGCTAACAGTGCACTGAAGATAACAATAATGACAAATCAAATCTTGACGGGAGTCACCCAATCTCCTTTATTCATCAGTGGACAGGTAAAGGAATAGAGCCATATCCAGTCATGACCTTCATAGTATTTACCTCAATCTCTAGTCCTTCACCTAGTACTTGGCACTCAAAAATAAAATACAAGATTTTCCTTTATTCTCATAAAATACATCATGTACAGGTACAAATTCTCAATGTTGAATATGATCATAATGTATACCTAAAGTGTACCAATAAACTCAATAAAGGGGGGAAAAAAGAAAAGATTTTCCTTTAAAGGGAGAAGACCATGGATCCAGTGCTTTTATGAATGAATTCTAACCAAATTTTGAAGAACACAAAACTTTTGTTATGCCGGGCATGGTGGCTCACGCCTGTCATCCCAGCACTCGGGAGGCAGAGGCAGGAGGATTGCTGAGTTGGAGGATTGCTGAGTTTGAGCCTTGCCTGGGCTACACAGTGAGCTCAGGGCCAGCCTGAACTACAAAGCGAGACCCTGCCTCAAAGAAAAAATTGTTATAATTTAAACTATTCAAGAGTGTTAAAAACTTGGACCTGAGGGAGAAACAGGAATCAATATTGTATCATGAGGTGGGACACAGAACATACTTGACACTTACAAGTCATTGGCAATTAGGCTCCTTGGCATAAACTCAAGTTGTCATATTCTGCCTTGGCTTCGGGTTTCTGTTCTGCTCCAAAGTAGTCACAGAAATGTGGTCTTTATTCAATTTTCCAAGGATCCTCATTGAAATGAAATCTGCTCTGGCTTATTTGTGGACTAAATTGGAAGCTGAGCTCTCACTACACCAGAATTGGTGTTCGTTAGGTCCTCAGACATGAGCCAATTTCCTGACAAAAGCATTACTTACAGAAACAAGCAACTGGCCTAAGAGCCATAGTCTGCAAGCTTGATTTTATAAAAACATCGCTGGAATACACAAAGATTCCTCTTGGTTACTAAGTTCTGCTCACTCCTCTCACCCACAAAGGCCTGAGGACCCACCCAGCTCTGACCTGGCTCAGTGTCTCTATCCTGGAGGCCTAGGAGCTCACTGCAGGACATTAAAAGCCTCACCTGCTACCTAGCACCTGCATTTTCTGAGGTGCATCTGCCAACCTCAGAAGTCCCTCCATTTAAATCTTCTTATCACTGGGGGGGGGGGAATGGGTGATGAGGGGAAAAAATTCAAAATCAAAGAAAACAAGAAGGAGGAGGAAGCAGCCAATGCTCAGTGAACCCTCAAGTGTGAAAGGCTAATCCAAAACCACTCGGTCACACTGGGCAACACCTCCAGTTACGCACATGCTCACCCTCCACCCCTCCCCCCAGCCTTGCTTCCTGAACCAAAGTGAACTTCTGATACCTGTGGCATCTGCCTCAGCTCTTGGTTCCAGCTTCTTCCATGCTACAGCTTCTACACACCATCGGATTTCTTCCAAAAGCCTCATAGAAACCTTACTTGGAGGCATATGCTGTTCCTGCTTCCAGGGGGAAGGATAGGCGCCCAGGAGACAGAGACTGGAGCACAGGGGCTGTGGAGTTTTCCAAGGCAGTTAAGCATGGCCTGCACAGCTGAAAACAGCGTGAGGTTCAGGGCTCTGCTGAGGACAGCAAGGCCAAACCGTGCTTAGAACTCAGGCACGCCCTGTTCAGAACAGCCCTCGTGGGTCTGCCATGCCGCAGGAATAGAGACCGTAAGGGTAATGATGTCCCAGACCTTTGGCTGACAACGAAATAATGGGGTTTATGCCTGTTAGTCAGGCAGACACTTTTGTGGATCGGTAAACTTTAGAGAAGAAATAGACTGATTTAAAAGTAAGATTATTTTCTCACTGGATCTTTGTGGAGAGACGGGAGCGAGCATGAGGAGTGTGGGTTAGCTTCCGCTGGGTCTTTAGAACCCTTTTCCACTTTCCCGCCAGTACCACAGTTTGTGTGGACATAGCAGATCGCCAATCCCTCTTTCCTGCCGTCTCCTCCTTTACTTCATAATCAGTGCTGAGTTACAACAAGGAGAGCCAGCCGAGAAGAAGATCCAGAAGACCAAGTGAACCTCAGAAACCTCAGCCCAAGAACCATGGAGGTCTGAAACTGACCCTTCAAGGCAACTTCTCAGTGTTCGACTGATCTCTCTTGGATTGTTCTCATTTCCCCCCAGTTCTTGTGAACCGGCTTCCAGACTCAGAGCCTCTGTTCTTCACTGACTGCTGTGCAGAAGCTTCCTCCAGCTCTTGGCACATGGCCAGCTCCAATATGGCTGCCTCCTTCTTTGAAGAGTGCAAGCCAAGAAGGCAACAAGGGACTCATAGGTGGCAGACTATAGAAGTCAGTTATCTGTAACCTGATCATGGAAGTGACATTGTATCTTCTTTCCCATATTCTATTGGCTAAAGTCAAGTCACCAGGGCTAGCCCACACTCAGAGGAAGGAGTGATTCAATTCGCACATGGCTGTGGATACTAGGAGGCATCCATTTCTGATCATCTTAGAAAATCAATTAAGAGCAATAAAGAAAACCAATTATCTGAAGAGGAAATGGAGAAGCAAGGAAAAAAGTTGTTTTAAAACAGCAAAGATAGGGCCGGAGGGTTAGCTCAGTGGTTCTGGCGCCTGCCTCGCAAGCTCAAGGATCTGAGTTCAAGCCCCGGTAACCACGTATAATGCTGGGCGTGGAGACACGCCCTCCAACAATCAACACCGCATTCTAAAACGCCGGACGTGGTGGCTCACGCCTGTCATCCCAGCACTTGGGAGGCAGGGACAGGAGGATTGCTGAGTTTGCAGCGGCTTGCCTGGGCACCATAGTGAGCTCAGGGCCAGCCTGAACTACAAAGCGAGACCTTGTCTCCAAAAAAAAACAAAACAAAAAAAAAAAACAGCAAAGATAATGTATGTAGAGAAAATGGAAGTATTTCAGAGTTGAAACTTCAGACTAATAAAAATAAGTGCAGTGGTACCACAGTTCACGAACACTTTGAATGCTTTGATTTGTAAACAACTTAATTCACGAACAGAGGTGTCTGGTGAAATTTTGTTTTTGTTTGAGACTTTCCATCAGGTGAGGAACGTGACCGTGGCCATCTTTCCTGCACAAACATGAACATGGGCAGAATCGTGGAATGAATTAAGTTTGTAAAGCAAGGTACCACTGTATTGAGGCAGAGTGTGGATACGTCTGATATCCTTATGTCACTTTTAATCCACAGAATTTTTAATTCTCATTGCTGATCTGAAATGAAGCTGAAGCTAAGGCAATGGTAGGTGTGACGCTCCACAGTGTTCACACTACTACTGCTCCACAGCACAGCTGGTTTTTCCACTGGCAAAGCACTTGGAATACAATGGTAGCGGGACGGAGCGGAGAGGAGAAGCAAAGAGAAACTGAAGACAACTTTTCTGGACATACGAGATTCAGGGTCCTTCTACAAGGGAGACTGTGGCAGGGAGATGTCAAAGCTTCAGATTTTTTTTTAAAGGTAGGGGAAGGAATTAGGGCATGAACTGTACCTGAAATAAGGTATCTGCAAGAGGTCAGCAAATACCAGACAGAGAAAAGAAGGCTGGTTCTGAAAAGAGTTTTTAACAGAATGCTACATAGAGCAAAGATGTGAGGGAGAAAACAGGTGAAATTTCTTTAGAAACATGTAAAATAAATTTCACTTAGTATATGTCTTAGAGAGAAGTAATTGCAGCAGTCTTCGGAGCATTTAACATGCTAATGCGCTATGAGAAACTGCAGAATGTGTGTGGGAGGAAGGTGAGGAAGGTCCTAAGCAGCATTTCTGACAGTGTATTTGTTTTGCTTAGAAAGGGTAACATGGGACACTATTTTGGAAATACTCTTGTCTCCAAAGCCGATGGCTTCATTTGACAGCAAGTTTGAATATTTATGGTGAGCCAGGAATTGCAGCCAGTGCTTGACCAATAAACAAAAGAATCAGCTACTACAAACTTATAAGCAATAGCAGAAGTGACTATGCATCCCATCACAGAAAAGATTCAAAATTGAAAGCTGCCAAAGTATCCTCCTTATAACCATCTCTAGCACCTCCTGCAGATTCCCAAGGCTCTGTCTCCTACTGTTCTCAAAAGCAGTCTCCTTCTGTGAAACTTCTTGTCTAAAGACTCAAGGAGTTCACGCCCTGAACTTTTTAAAATTTAATTTAATTTTTTTAGAGTGAGAATGAGTTGGGGGGTGGGTGTTATTTGAGATAGGGAAGATAAGATGCTAAAGAGATGCCTTTTCGGTGTAAAGTAAAAAGAAGAAATCTGGAGAGGTGTTCTTGCCACATCACAAAGAACTTAGTTTATCCAGGAATGCGAATTTTTCTAGCTTTTTGTGAGGTATTTGGGGAAAGGATTAAAAGACCAAGGCCCTCTGTGTCCGAAGGAAGAAACCTTCCCTCACCTCTCTGGGAATTATTGGTGGTCTCACCCCACCCCCACCCCCACCCCCGGCCACAAGCGCCTCAGGTGACACAGAGCCCCACTTCCTGTGGTACACACTGCGATGTTCTGAGCTTCACCCTCCCAGGATATCACAGTCACCGTCCGTGGTTAATGAGTAGCCTCTCGGTCCCCGTTTCATCTAAATTGTCCAAAGGCCAGCTTGGCCCAGAGCATATAAAGCGGCAGGCCGGCTACTGAGTGGATTCTCCTGGGCCAGCCTGGAAGTGGAGGAGTGGCAAGGTCAGGCTGCCGAGATCCGAGGCGCAGGGATGCAGAACAGAACTGGCCTAGCTCTGTGCGCCCTGACGCTCCTGACTGGCTTCCTGCTGACCTGCCTGGGAGCCTTCCTCATTTCCTCGGACTCCGCACTCCACTGTCAGAAACGCCAGGTCCTGGCATACTTCCTGCTGCCTCTGGGGTTCACCGTGCTGCTGAGTGGAATTTTCTGGAGCACCTACCGGCAGGCGAGCCAAAGCAAAGGGTTGTTCAGACGCATGCTGAGACGACACCTCGCTCCCAGGGACCTGCTCCTGGCCACAGTGGACAGGTAGGTGCCTGAGAGAAAGAAAAGGGCTGAGGTGGGCTGAGGTGTGGGACATGATGAGTTCTAATCCTAGAGCAGAGCGAAAACTGAAGGTCTGTTGTTGGATTGTGACTCGGGGACTACTCATGTAGGAAGAACGTGGAGCTGTCTTTGGGGGAAAACCTCAGGGAGCAGGAATTTTCCTAAAGAAACACCATTATCCTGTCACTCTTGGTGAGGGACCTCTAAAGCCAACTTCAGCCCCCAAACTCTAGGCTCTCCTATTATTTCCCTGAGTCAGAGGCGTGTGATGATGAGTTGTTCCCTCTAACCCGGTTACCAAATTACACGGCAAATAAATCTCACACCTAATTCTGCCACAGAACTTATGAGCCTTAAGACACAAAATCAGTCCTGCAGCCTCTCGGAATCAGGGAAGTCCCAGCTATTCGCCTCTGAGGTGTTCTGGTTTCACCTTGTCTAAGACTCGTTCAGGGCAAGAAAATCATAATCTAAATGTACAATTCAGTTAACCTCCCATGCTAGCTATTATCAAAGTAAAACAAGTGCTGGAAGGATGCAGAGACATTGCCACCATTATGGATGTTTGATAGGAATATAACATGAAGCCACCAGAGTAAGGACACTTGAAATATGAAATACAGAATTACATTTGATCCGGCAATTTTATCCTAGCTGTGTACACAAAACAACTGAAAGCAAGACCTGAAACAGCTGTTTACCAACAACATTCACAGCACCGTTATCTGCAAACAAGAGTCAAAAGGTGGGAACAATCCAAACGTTGATAAATAACGAATGGATAAACAAAATACAGTGCCCACACACAATGGACTATTACTCAGCCATCAAAGGAAATGAAATTCTAGTGTGTGCTACCCCACGGATGAACCTTGAAAAAATTGTGCATATTGAAAGTAGCCAGTCATAAAGACAGACATGGTCTGATTTTTCTTATTTCAAGTACCCAGAGCACACACATTCACAGGGAAAGTAGGACAATGGTTGGGGGGGAGGGGGAAGTTATTGTCTAATGACAATCTTTCAGATTAGGATGATAAAAAAGTTTCAGTGATGATTGTACAACCATATGAATATAACTAATGTGACTCACTGTACACTTAACATAGTGTATTTTATTACCTATAAAAATATGTATGTCAGTCGCTCCACCATAAGTTTAGTATTATCACAAGAAAACAAAAAGATTGCATTAACCTTACAGGTTGGCTGACCATAAACCTTCTAGCTCTTGGCTAAACACAGAACCCGAGATAAAAGTCTCAGGATCACCTTAAAGTACAGTCTCTGAGAGTCCTTACCAGGCATAGGTACATCTAACCGGTCTTACCTATTCAATTTTTCTTTAATACAAATAATTTTACCCACGATGGCACATTTTGACAGCCATTATGCTAATTAATAAGCTACTAATCATAACAACCCGAACCCATTTCCCATGTTTATTAGAGAAACCATCCAGGCCTCTGGGTTTGATAAAAACGTAAGATAACTTAAGTGATAACAGAAGGTACAGCTACAGTGATGATTTCTATATTTGGGCAAATGCTAGAAGATAAGAATAACTAAGTGCTTTTAGGAAGTGGGTTCAATTTATTAATACACACATAATATAACACTGTCTACACTGGAATACCTGAATGGGAATCGTGGATCGCAACACGCCCATGTTACTGCCTCTTCTGTTCAGCCCCTCAGAATGGCTAACAGTGCAAACTGGAAAGTTACACTCCTCAGAAGCTTTGTATCCAAGTAGGTGCCAGGTAGAGATGCCAAAGCAGATGACTCTCCAAAGGTGGACTCCAGGGGCCTGGGAGTGTGAACTCAGTGAATGCCAGGGAAGACGGGAATGAGAAAGGGGTGAGTCTGCAGCCTGAGGCGGTCCTCCTGGAGCCTGTCAGACCGCTCCAAGAGAGGCTCCCCTGCGTGTCCTCAGGGCCTTTACACACGTGCCATGACTCAGCCTTGGCTCTTCTGAGTGAAGGCTGAGATCTATGCTGTACAGTAGAAAGCTCCTTCAGCTATTTGGCTCTGGGCCTGGTAACTTTTGGAATGGAGCTGTGGCCACAAATGGAAGTCCTTGTTGTGTTGTGGTTACACACCATAAACACTGGGTGTAGGTGCTGGAGCCACTGGCTCTATAAATACCCATCTCAACCAGGCTCCTCTCCCTGGCGTTCCTCCTCACCTCCACCCGCCTCCAATCCCAGTCACGGATGGAGAAGCCAAAAGGATTTAGTAATTAGCAGTGCTGGACAAGATGACCAATAAGTACATCAGCCTGCTGTGAGTGGCTTCTTGAACCATATGGAATGACGGGCCTGTTGACACAGAAAGCCTGCAGAGGAAGTCTGTATTAAGTTGTGAGTTGAAATGGTTTGAGAAGTAAGGGTGTTTGTATGCTTTCTTTAGAAACCAGTTGGTGGGACTTAAAAGGGTGTCAGAGCAAAAGGAGTGTGGCATCTGGTTCAGTTCAGAGCCAGGCATGCGGTGAGGTTTCATTCATTATTTTGTAGGATGTGAAAATCTGAGAGGGGGATCGCAGCGGAGCAGAAAATGATGTGTGTGGGAAGAGGGCGGGGAACGGGCTGAGTGCCCGCTAGAGAGAGGCCCAGTCAAAGCCCCCGTGTTGCCCGGGATAAGGATCTCACAGTTCCTCCCACTGACCGAGTGAGAAGGAATAGTCTTGAATACCCTGCTGAAAAAATATGACTAGAGGCATATATGGGAAAAAAAATTAAAGACACATCCCATGGCTGATAAAGAGATTCTTCTGGTAAGGCACCCATTTTTTAAAAACCTGCCTTTGCCAAAAAAGAAGTACATTTTTTTAAAAATTCTTTTCTTAGCACAATGTTCCTTGGTTTAATGTCACACAGTGTGAGCTGAGAAGCAGACATAAGCCTCTTGGATATTAATGCTGAAATAATACACTTAATGTCTGCAACATTTTGTCTTCCAGGCCAGACTTCTATCCTCCGGCTTACGAGGAGAGCCATGATGCTGAGAAACAGGCCCGCACTGCAAATAGAGGAGCCCTGGACGTGCCTCCTCCTCTGTACACAGAGAGCAGCGCTGAGTTCAGGGAGGACAACGAAGCCCACCCAGAGGCCCCGCCTTCCTACCAAGAGTCCTCCGTGGCTGCAGCGACCTCAGAAGATACTGCAAAGCCCAGCCGAGGGCTGAAGGCAGGACATGCTCCTCAGCTCGCTGGATGCACCTTCCTGGACCTCCGCTGCTCCTAGGCCAGGCGCCCCGGAGCCGGTGCCGCGATGCCACGCAGCTTCCCGGAGCTGCTCACCCGTGCCACGGCGGCGCGGGCCCTGGCAGGGCGCAGCCGGCAGCAGCACACGTTTCAGAGGATTCCCACTAACTCCGAGCCAGAGGAGCCTCGACGCCGCCAAAGGGGTGTCCAGGCTGGCCCTGCTCTCACGGAAGCTTTCTGTCCAGCTCAGCTCCCAACAGGGAGGACACAGAAGCTTGCTGGGCTAGCCACAGCCCTCAGGCAGGACCTTACCTCAGACTCACAAACGGGAGGCTCCTGGGACGAGGCGGCACAGTCATTCGTAGGGTGGCTTCCCGGCTCCCTGCGTGGACCGTGTGACCAGAGCGAGGCAGCAATTCACAGGGAGAGAGACAGGCCCGTGGAACCCAGGAATGTTATTTTGTACTATTTTATTGTAATTATGTATGGCTTTTTTCTAATATGAAAATTCTGTATTTGCTTTCAAAATGATTCAAACACAAAAAAGAGGTCCTCATACAAGCAGAGATACAAGGTTTCTCATAGATTAAAACTGAACAGACGAAGTACTTAATTCGTAATACACAGAATTCAAGGTGAAGTGGAATTTGCATTAGGCACAGATAATATCAGTATACAGTTTGATATAAATCATGTGAAGTTTTAAAATATTGACAAGTAATGCAAAGAAACTCCTGGCAAATCTCCAGAATTTGAAAATGAGAGACTTTAACTTACTAGGAAATTCTTTGGGTCTCAAGAGAGAGCTTTCAACTTCTAGATTGGCGTCATTTATTTTCTCAATATCATGTGTTTTTAAAAGTCTGGTTCTTCCTTATTTTCCTTACATTTCGTAGTGTTTTTGACGTGAGAGGTCAAGTCAGGCAGCAGGGTGCTTGGACGAGACGCAGCCGGATGCTTTTGAACTTGGACGGGGGTGTTCTCTGGGTCTCTCTTTCCTCTTTGGTCGAGTGAGGTGTCTATGCGGAGAGTAGTACCTGGGTTATGGCAAGTGTAGAACTCACGTGTGTTACCTAGCCCTTATCCCATCTTCCAGAGACAGGTGCTATGATTGTTCCTACACTGCACAGGCACAAAACTGGAGGCTTTGGGAGGGTAAGAAATTAGTCCAATTACACAGGGAACTTCCAGAAGGGAGGCCTAAGAAGGGTTGAGAGAGGGACGTGGCAGGACCCATAAATTCAAGCTCTTGCACTAAGCCAGCCCTGCCTAACTCCCCTTCTCCTGAGAAGCAGAATGAGCCCTAAGATAACTGGAGGGAAGAACACTGTCTTTGAAGGAAGAGGGTCGTCTGGATGAGAAGGTCTCCATCGCTGCCTCATGCTCATCATTTCTTAGTGCACAGGGTTGGATGTATCCTGACAAATTGCCAGGAAGCCTCATCGGAGGAAATTCCTCCATGAAGTATGAGTTTGGGGGCCTACTCTGAATCTTTGACAGTGAGGCCATTACTAGATATGGAAGGCCCTTGTGGTTCTTCCACAGAAAGGTGATCATTTATTAGCAATGTAATTTATCAATTCCTCTATTGTCATCTCTTCCGATCCTCCTACCAAGAAAATATGACTGGGGTCTGAACACATTTGCGGACCTGATTTGATCCAGAGTTTATATGTGTCATAGGTGGCTTTTCCAACTCCTCAGAGTCAAGGAAAACAGATGTCAATTTTGGTTTACATAAGAAGTTGTTTTAATTTCTTTATGCTAATGCATTTTATACTCAAACTTTCTTCTTTGCTTTTTTTATATCTGAAAAAATCATTAGGAGAACATGAGTCAAAGTATCATTCTCCGGTGAAAGCTAACACGGTAACAAGATGAGTTCATCTTTCTCCAAGCCCAGACATTACTCAATACCAGCTGAAGATTCAGAAAGTAACTTGGGTGCTTCTTTTTGCAAAGAAATATTAACAGGGCCTTACTCATTTTTGAAAACATATGCACTTTAAATTAAGCATCATGAACATGAAAAGCACCCAAATCAAATCCACTATACAAGTCAACTAAAACCACTGTCAACTAAAATCCACTGTACAAGTCAAACAAAAGTGTTTGTTAATGTGATAGGTGATAATACACCAGTCCTTCCTCAGAAGATTCACTTAGGGAAAGGAGATAAAGTATTTCTCCTTCCTTCTGCATTTATGATAAAATGAACGGTGGTAGACTGGGAAGTGTAATTCCACGAAGAGTGGGAATTCTATGGAAAGGAGAAGAGGAAAGTCTTCTCTAAGAAAATCTCAGCTCATTCTTCCTTTCAAATGTGCATGGTAAACTCACACAGTAATGGGGAAATGAAGTTTTCAAAGTGGTTGGTCCTCCAGGATCATAATCTCATGAGGTTCCTTCAAGCAATTTTTAATAATCATCTCTATCATGCCAGAGATGAGGATGATGAGATCAGTTACACAACAAACTATGCTATTATCTTTTGTATATTTGACATGTGCTGGGCTCATTGTTCTACTCCCCCCTGCAAAAACTCCCAAGTGCTTTTACTGATATACCTATTTATCCTTTAAGATTTTACTTAACCGTACTGTCTTTGGTGCTCAGTCCAGCTCACCCCAGGCAGGGAGCAGGCTAGATACTCCAACACACGGAGAGACAATAGAGATGTAGGCTAACAGTCTGTATCTTCATTGTGCTCTGAAAATGTCCAGGATAACCTGGGCCAGTGACAGCGAACCTTTTAAAGAAGAGTGCCCCAACTATAAACCCACGTATTTGTTGAAAAGTGTCAACACTAATTAAACCTGAATATTGAGGTTTCACTTAAGAAAGAAACTACTAATACATTAACATCTTTTGTCTTAAAAGAAAAACAAGTAACACATGTACCATAGGCTCATCACCACTGACCTAGGCCATCAGCTGCATGAACTCCTCCTATTGGTAAGGAATCCCGGTTAAAGTGGAACAGCATTCTGTTAAACTCTGCTGCCTCAGATAATCTCCTTCTGCTCCTAACTGCTGAAGATCGAAACACTGATTTAGTGGTAGTTACATCATGTTCCAAGCCACACAGCTCCTCAGGCCCTTCTACAGCCAGGAGAACAGAAATCTCCTCGAGGCACATGTCTGGGAGTTCAGTGTTCATCTCGGAGGACTGGGCACAGGACCCAGTAGTGGAACAGAGTCTGCCTCCTACGTCCTGACCAGTTCCCACCAGGGCTGCTCAGTTCCTCACACCGGCCACAGGTGATAGAACTCATGCTTTAAATTAACCCACAGTGGCCGGTGAGAAGCCGTCACACCAGTTCCTCGCTGCAGCTCACTGCAGACAGCTCTGGGCCCGAAGGACCACCATGGGCTTCTGCCTCAATCTGACGCTTCCTGTGCAGAAAACATTCTTGTTACAGCCACGTCCTTTAGCCTGGAACACCACATGAAACTATTTGTCCCTCGAGTACTGTGGACGTACAGTGTACCCCGGCTCACTAAGATCTGTTAAATTATCTCATTGCTATGGTGGCTACTACCAGCTTCTTAAAGACAATCCTTGGTGAAGCCAAATGACACCTAGCAAGGAATTTCACGTCCTCGATCTTGTCCCACTAAATGCCTCCTTGGCACTTACATATGCACATTTCCAAACACCCCTTGGGCGGGTGGCAGCACCGCCCTGGTTGAGAATTACCACTATTCCATTATGCAATTGAGGCTGGCCTTTATTCTGGGGGTGCATGCTGCAGGGAGTGAACCCCTTGGTTTAGGCACCCAGAGGGGCCCTGAGGTTACCACACTGTCTCTTCTGTGACTGATGCTCGTGATGCCCACAAAACTCTCAGACTTCTCGAGTCTTTTACTTTTCAAGCCTGGTGGTTGAAGCTCGATCTTTCAGGACACTCAGAACATTCTGTGGAGGGGAACAGCTTCCTGCCATCAGTTCTCTGGAAAAGAGGCAGGAGGACACAGGTGGAGAGCTGAGCGAAAGAAGCTGGGACTCTGGAGGCAGAAATAACACCTTGGCAATGTGAATTTGAACAGGTACCAGAGACTGTACCCTAGAACCACAAAAAGATCTTTTCGCTCCTTGAGAGAAAGCTCTGGAAAAAGTGAACATTCAGCTTTTGCTCACCCTGACTTTTACAACCCTATGTCTCTATTAGTCTCTGTTAGTCTCAACCCTATTAGTCTCGCTAAATAGGAGCAGAATGAAATAGGAATCTCTGGAAAAAGTGAACGTTCAGCTTTTGCTCACCCTGACTTTTACAACCCTATGTCTCTATTAGTCTCTGTTAGTCTCAACCCTATTAGTCTCGCTAAAAATAGGAGCAGACTGAAATAGGAATCTCAGTGGAGTAGTGGCCCAGTAAATGCTTGCCGAATGAATGAATGAATGAATGTGTGAACTGATGAGTGAATACAATTTGAGCTACATGACTCCATAGGGAAATAAAGACACAAAATGTTTAAGTAAAGAAGGTTACGATTTGAACTTAAATGTCAGAGATGATTACAAAACTTGAAAACTTGGAAGTATTTTCTTATCTAGTATTTCTTGTCTATCTGATATATCAAAGCCTATGTTCTTATCCTGAATAGCACATCTCTGATTAATGGGCAGATGGATGGCTGTCAGGGACTTTTACTCAAGAGATAAGAAGAATCAAAGGTATAAGGCCAATTTTATTCCACTGGGGATACAGTTCCTCACTAAGTCTCCAGTCAGAGTTGCTTTCTTACTGTTTCAAAAGAAACTGTTACAATGAATGTCTAGATGCTTTTTAGCTTCTACTGACTCCCATAGGCAATTCGGAGAAATTCTTTTTTTCTGTTCTATTTCTTCCACCAATTGCCCTTGTTATGGTGATGAAAAACAGTCCTTGTGAGTATTCTGAGAACATACATAATAGACAGGTAGGTATCAGATAGGTATATAAACAGCTAGGTCACTACCAGTGCTCCTCAAATGGTGAAAGAAAGGAGCTAAAACCTCTGATCCTTGAGTCAGGTTAAAATAAGGAATTTCATTTTTAATGGCTAGCAATGTACTAACAAGTTTTTGACAGAAGCACAGAGAGCAAAACAGTTACCTTCCATGTTTCCTCACCTGCACTGACCATGACTACGGCCACAATGCATTGTGTAACAGCCAAAGTGCACTGGGCCATCTTGGCAATTGACATGATAACAGAGTGCGCCATTCCCGAGGAAGCAAACATACGCAAACAGGTCCCATGCCCCGGCTTTCTGGCTGAGTACAGATGAGCCTGCCTGAGCTGCAGGTCCATTCCTTTCCTTAGCAAAGTCCTTTGCGACCCTCTGCTTCCTAGAAAGTGACACAGCCCTTTCTTTCCTACATCTCATCGGGCTTGTGATCATCCTGCCAGTAATGTTTTCTTCCAGCATCCTCTGCCTGTCCTACCTTCACAGCATCTCATTCTCTCCTTTTCCAGCCATGACAAGTAAGCTCTGAGCTGTGTTCAAGCAACAGCATCAAAACAGGCCCTTACTGGGAGAATCAGAGACACAGTGCACACATGATGTTTCTGTTTTGTCAGGAACAATCTATAAAAGCCACGTTTATCAACCTATGGGATATAACCACGCCCCCCCCCCCATTTTAAGCATTCATGTGCAGAATCTTGTCAAGAAGTTCCTTCCCATCCACATAAAACTGGCTGATCTGAAGGACTGCAGCCAGCTTGACATCTAAAATAATATTTACAAAATAAGAAAGAGAAAAACACCCTTTAATATGTTTTGTGGGAGCATGCCACTGTGGGCTGTAGAACGCTCTAGCAGATGTGAAAGGGGATGCGCCTGGGAGGTTGGGAAGGTACTGCGCGGCTGCGGGGGGCTGTTAGGGACTGTCAAAGGGGGCCTAGGAGCCGAAGCTGACTTCCTCTGCGCAGGGGGAGGGCTCCTCCCCGCTCAGGGGCAGCTGTGGCTTTGGGCCCCTGAATTCTGGCACCACTCTCTTTCACGATTTTAGAAGCTTTTCTCATGTGGCACTGACGATGTGCCGAGGTTGTGGTTTCCTGGACCTCTCGCTTTCTCCAAAGGGAAGCCCCCTTTGTGTGATAAGATATAGATCTCAAATGGCTGGCATGCAGCTTCTAACAGGAACCACAGATCCTTTGCATCTGGAGGATCTGGACAAAAGCAAGACAAAATGGATTTTTTTCCCACCCACCGCCTACTCCCCAACAACAAAATATCTTTTGTTATTTTCAATGTCGTAAGAGGCACAAACAGGTAGCAAGAAGGCATCGTGACGTGGCCCCACTGAGCACTCTCTCTGGCCTCGGTGAGCGTCTCCTCTCAGGTGATGACAGTGGGTCCCCTCCGGCCAGTCCTCTCGTGAATCTGGGATATTTTCAGCGCGATGGCTATGAGAGGGCTCAGCACTGCCTGGAAAAAGAGGAAGAACGTAGGTGAACAACTGGAATGGGTCACAGGCCAGGGCCTGGGACGGATCCTGCAGCGGGCATCTGATTCACACTCTGGTTTGCCACTTACAGGCAGCCATGGAGGCAGCATGCTGTCCGCGCTGGACTTTTGCTCCCCTACTCTGAGGAGACGGGAAAGGGCAGAGGAGGCAGGGGTGTGGCTCAGGCAGAAGACGATGGTTTCCAAAGTCTTACCAGCTCCACTCAAAATTTACTTGAGAAGTACGCGAGCCAACAACTAGAACATGAGAGCACCTCGTGAAATAAAGAGCGCGCATTAAGGAATTTCAAAAAGCTCCAGTCTTCTTCCTGTGTCCAAGTACACGCACCCAGCCTCGACTCCATGCAACTTAAGGACGAAAGCTCATTCTTCATCCTAAGACCATGGGTATAAAGAATCTATCATCCTGGTGTTCCCAAGATTGCAGACAGACCGACCCATCGCCAAAGGCTGCATGAGGGACTGACGTTTTCTTGCCGTCTGTACTGCCGGGGGCTCATGATGCATCACAGTGTCCCCAGGGGAGGGAGGAGGTTTAGCTTCCTGCAGAGGTGAATGACATGAGGAGGGGTGAAGATTATTTCTTTCTGTTTAGCTGCTTCTATCATAAAAGTGAGGCACTGTTTTGCCACGCACGAAGCGCCCTCCATGCCAGGGCTCTCAGATGGTTCACAGACAGCATTAGTTATGAAGCGGGGAGAAAGTCAATCTGTTTCCTCTCATCAGTCTCTCTGACGCCATCAAGGAGGAGCTCTGTTTGCTACTGACCGTGGGCACTTCAGCCAAGAGATACCTGTCTCAGGCAAGAATTACCTGAGTAAAGCCACTGAGACTATAGAGTTTTACTGACTTTATTTTTACAGTGTGCTTACATTTACTAAGTGGTATTTTTTCCATGGTGGGTGTTAGTGTAAATTTTCTCCAGTAAATGTTCTACGTGAGGACAAAATGAGTCCACTGATACTGAGATACTGATAGAAAAGATGGTTGGGCAATATAGGGTTAAGAGAACAAACCACCATTCCATAACCCAGGAAACTAAAGTCTCTATGAGGAGTACTGGGGATTCTGTGTCCTGTGGTCCAACCTAATTCATAAACAGACACGAGCATGAAGGAGGATCAGCATTCCAACCGCCACAACAAGAACACAATCAAACACAAGGTGGCACAAAACAGTCTGGAGCGTCCTCAGTACAGGGCAGATGGAAGAGTCCTGGAAACTCTGGGGCCAGCCCTGCTTGGAGCGAGCCGGATGCCAGGGCAAAGTGCAAAGATTGGATTCCTTAGGCAAGGAGAGATGTTGGAGTGCTTTGAGGTAAAAGCTAGCATGACTGGACCGATGCTTTGAAAAGACTGATTTATACCCAGCTCTGCTAATTTATATTCATAGCTATTTTGCAAAATTAACTTGCATAGGCTCCAAATGAAGCCAGAAGTGGTGGTGCATGTCGAAAATCTCAGCACTCTGGGAGGCAGAGACAAGAGGATCCCAAGTTTGGCCTCAGCCTGAGTATCTTAGCGATGCAGGGAGACACTGCATCCACACCAAAAATCATGAAAGGTGGGGATGCAGCTCAGTGTGAGGGCTCTGGGTTCAATCCCCAGCAGCACCACCACCAACAACAAAATAAAACAAACAAAAACCCATTAAATAACTTCTTCTTTAATATAATCAAACTGAAATAATTTCAGTTAAATGTGAGTATATGTAGGTAGTTTTTCTATGAAAAGGAAGCTGAACACTTTAAAAACAATTGTGATAATGATTAGCTAGTTCTGTCAAATTATATGTTCTAATATAAAATAATGGTGGAAGTTAATATTAGAGAGAAATTCTTTCCTCAGAGTGCTTCACAACTGTCTAAGTTCTCAATGTACTAGAAAAATCATTATAGAGGATGAATATTAGGTAAGAATCTTTTGAATGAGAATCATAACGTCAAGAAAACATTTAAAAAGGTGCTGGCCTAAAATTAAATGATTGAAAAAATGTTTACGTTAAAAGTACAATTATTAATGTACGTATACATTTGATAGCTCCTTTAATCTCATTGTGTATTAATCTAACAAGTGCTTGTCCTTTGCCCAGATCATGTTGAAGAAGAGAGCTTCAGAGCTAATACACAAATCGAAGGAAAGAAACCACATTTTTGGAATGTCCTAAAAGAGAACTTGAATCTGACCAAAGAGCATCTGATCTACCAGTTCATGTTCCTCCTCTCCCTCTCCTCTTCTCTTGTCCTTCTCCCCTCCTCCTCTTCCCCTCATTTGCCTACCTCCCTTCCTTTCTTCCTTCCCTCTTTCCTTCCTATCTTTGTGGTGCTTGGAATGAACTCAGTGGGCCTTGCACATTCTATGCAAGCACCTGCCACTGAGCCACTTACCTCCTTCAGTTTTAATTCTGAGATAACTTTCCTGAGGTAAGTTGTCCAGCCTGTACTCAAATTTATGATCCTCCTGCTTCAGCCTCCCAAGTAGCTAGTGTTTTAAGCATGTACCTCAATATTGGGCTAAGCTTCCACTTTTAAAGACAGTAAAGTAATATACTTTTTCTTTCATAAGTGAGTGTGTGTAAACGTATGTGTGTCAGAATGAATAATCATACGTGAGGGCAAGAATTTTGACTTATTTGGGGACAAAAGTGCTTGCTGCTTAGAATACAGTCAATAAATATTTGTGGAATCAGCAATGACATATGAGCTTAATGAAAAGATGATGCAGAAGACAGAACCTTCTCTATATACTCATGAAGGTCATCTGGACACGTAGGAGGGATCGGTGTGCTGTGTTCTTACTGTCATGTGATTCTTTAGGAATCACTTTTCTCTGATGTCAATCAGGAGTCGCGGAGGAGAAATCTTCCTGAGCCATGGGAGAGTCCCTGGAAGAGGGTGAAATACAAGTGGCTGAAGACTAGAAGCCTCCAGAGGGGAGACTTCTTAGGTGAAACAGATCAGGGCAGAGCACAGGATGATTGAGTCCAATTTCTTCATGACAGATGAGGAAACTGCAGCCCAGCAAGGAGATATGAGTGACCCGGGGTCACATGACTGCTCACCGGCGAGGGTGTGAGGTGAACATACGGACGTGAGTGTCCTTTCCATGGTGTAATTGTGATAGGAGATCAGGGACCAGAAGGAAAACTAGAGAAAACAAAACGAGCCTGGGCATATGGGATCAATGCCCCAGGCTACCAGATAAGCCCCGTGCCTGCTGACCAGTCACGTGGGCTATGATGGATGAACTGCAAGTTCTAACATGAATAAAGGGCTCAGCTTAACAGAAACGAACCAGTTATGTTAGGAATATAGATTTTTTTCCCCTATTCCAGTGCTTCTCAGAGTGCTTGACACAGATTTTTTACAGTCAAGAGTAGAAACGGGCTGGGGGTATAGCTCACAGCAGAATACTGGCCTAACATGTATGAGGGTCTGAGTTCAACCAGCAAGTGCTTATCTTCCTCTGACTTCAAGGAAGCAATGTACCCATTCAACGGGACTCCCAATGTGGCTCCAGCATCCTCCCTGCACCTTGCAGGGTGTGATGGTTTAGACCCAGAAGGCTCCTCTAACAGTCTCATGTGTTCAGCGGTGGGGCTTTTGGGAGCTGATTGGACCATACGGTCTTATACTCAGGAGTGGACTGATCCCTTGATTAATTCATAGGTAAACGTGCTGTTAGAAAATGAGGCCTTTTTGGAAGAAGTGTGTTATGGGGCCTGTGTCTTCCGAGGGTCCGGCTCCTTTCCTGGCCCATGACATAAGAAGCCTTCCTCTGACATGCCTTTACATCAACACATTTCTGCCTGGAACCAGTTGGCCATACACTGAATCCCCTGAACCATGAATTAAATTAAACCTCTCCTCCTTTAAACGGTGGGTGTTCAGTGCTGTGTCACAACAGCAGAAAACTAATAATAGATAATTGACACCTGACGAGGAGAGTCACTGTTGTGACTGTACCTGAGCATGTGGTTTAGAAGCCTTTGGAACTGGTTTGTGGGAGAAGTTTGGAGCAGTTTAGAGATGTGGGCTTGAGAAACCTTAGAAGGCAGTAAGTAGAGCCTGATGGGTGATTCTGGCTGGAGCTCAGAAAATAAAAATGCTCACAGGAATCAGAAGGTTCAAGTTAAGAATAAGGGCTCCATTAGCAGTTAGACCAGAGACCATGAATGAGACACTCTGACAGAAATTTTGTGTTCATTCTCCCATATCCTCAGACTTTATAGGAGGCTGATATTAAAAGCAACGAAGCTGGGCATGGTGGCTCACACCTGTCATCACAGCACGTGGGAGGCAGAGGCAGGAGGGTTGCTGAGTTTGAGGCTTACCTAGACTACACAAGAAGCGCAGTGCCAGCCTGAACTACAAAGCAAGACCCTGTCTCAATAACTAACTAACTAACTAACTAACTAACTAACTAACTAACTAAATAAATAAATAAATAAATAAAAAGGCAATGAACTGATTGCTATAGTGGCTGAAATATGAAGACAGTCTCATGGACATATGCCAAGTTAAACCTCTAAACCTGTAAGTTATGGGTGTCTGCTACTGGGTCCCAGTGACAAAATAACCCAACCAATACACAGGGTTTGGTGGATACTGACTTTCAGCACACCAGGCTACAAAGGGAATTGGATTCTTTCTGTATTTAAAATTTGGGTATGTGGGTACCATGGATTTTTGTTTTCATTTTGATTTCTCTAAATTTCTTTTATAAAATGTATCTAATAACTGAATAATTTAACAACTTCCTCCCTTATTTTCTACCCACCAAACGTTACTTCAATCTTTACCCTGGGTGAGGCCTTAATTTCCTTATGTTTCCTCAAAAGACAAAGGACATTATTCCATAGGCCTTTTCCCCCTTCACTTCTCCCTTGCTTTATGTTTTTGGTATTTTAATCCACATTTATGTAAATTAGATAAAATCTAACAAGCTGAAATGTGACAGCAGGAGACAGAGGGATGTAAATAATCTGAACGTCACAAGACTCAAAGTAAACAGTTAGCTGAGTTTTGGGAGAAAAACAAAATCCTAACCAGAAATATAATCATTTATTGACAAATCTCATCATGATTTGTAAAAGGAATCCAGCACAAGGCTGTGGCCATAAGGAATGTATATTCGTAGGATCAGGGTAATATCCAGGTGGGGAGGAGCAATGGAAAATGATGGTGAGGAACGCACAACAGGTAGGCGGGGATGGCAGCATTCTCACAAGGCATCACCTGGGGCAGCAAACCGGTCTAGAGAGTGCCGACCACCCAGCATCAGAAAACACTGGCACCCTAGCATCTATAAAACAGGGACTTACAACAAATGCCAGTTTCTCCTGGTCTCTAGGGTCACCTATTAAACTTGCAAAGCCAGGCACTCTCTCATTATTTCATTTAAACATTTGTTTTTTGTAAACTGAATTCTTTATGGGTACATTTTATATACAGCTCACAATCACACTCAACTTTGGGGAATTTGACAGAAGTTAATTCTCATTTTGACCCATATGCCTACCTAGTCACAACCCCCTACCCCCTATATACCTATTATTTCTTTTTCTTTCATATTTATTCTTTCCCCTCATTGCTTTCCCCTACCATATTCCCTTTGAATATTTCCTATTTCACAAAATCTGTCATACATTCCTGAGCTCATTTACATCTACAGGTTTTCACACTAGAAAAAAGGTATGGTATTTACATATCTGTGATCTATTTATTTCACTTATTAGTGTGTCATCAAGGTGTATTCATTTGCACATAAATAAATGAAACTTGTCATACTTGATTGCAGAGTAATACTCCATTTTATAAAAAAAACAGACACTTCTCAGAAGCAGAAGTAAAAGCAGCGAAGAAGCATAGGAGGAAGAAATGTTCAACATCACTGATCATTCAAGAGAGGCAGGTGAAAACAACACTGAGATTTCATCTAACTCCACAAAGAATGGCTGCTATTGCAAAATCAACCAGTAATAAATGCTGGTGAGGCTGTGGAAAGAAAGGAACCCTTCTCCACTGGTGGTGGGATTGTAGAATTGTGGAGATCAGGGTGGAGATTCCTCTGAAAACTAGGATTAGAGGTCTCATTTGACCCTGCTATTCCCCTGCTAGGAATACACTCAAAGGAATTAAAAGAATCATTTTATAAAGACATATGTATCCCCGTGTTCATAGCAGCTCAGTTTGTGATAGCCCAATCTTGGAAACAACCCAGGTGTGCATCAACTGGAGACTGGATAAAGAAGATGTGGGGGTTTTTTTCAAGCATTTCTTTTTACTCATTGTGCTATTACTGACTCTGAGGCAGTAGTTTCAAGCTTTAATATGTACCAGAATTGCCACAGGACCTCTTAAAACACAGTTTTCTGGGCCACCCTTCCTGATTTGAGATCAGGGGTAGGGCCCAAACTGTCCTTTTAACAATTCCTGAGGCAATCGCGATGCTGCTGGTCCAAGGACCACACTGTGATCCTTCTAGGACACAGCGGTCACTGTGCCTTTCGAATGCATGGCCCCTGCTGAAGTCCACATTGCCTTTATCACATGACCCCAGCTCCTGGCCATGGTGCCTGGACCAAGATTCCATGACCTACAGGCAGCCTGTGGAAAAACCGCAGCTGGGGAATGGCTCTTTCCTCTCAGGGATTTGACCTGGTAAACTATGAGAGAACAGACATTTGGCGATGGGAACTAAGGCATAAAGTTATAGTTAATTGATTTTCAGGCCATTAAGCTCCATGGTAATCCAGTTTGGGGAAAGCAGATACTAAGAAAGATGATGAAAATTGTAAGAAACGAGAATGAAACCATGGGAAATGATATAAGAATCAAGAGTAAATAGGAAAAAATGGCATGAATCCCCAGGCCTCTACAGTGAAGAGCCATTAAGTCTTCCTAAAGAGGCCTGAGTGACAGCTCAGCTCTAGTGACTGTGACATGGCTCATCGTGGACCCCACTCTGGGATTTTTGGAACTAACTGATTTCTTTATGAACTAAAATAAATCAACATTTAAAAAAATTAACTTAAAATGAAGCAACCAAAGTACATTTTTCTTAGATCATTTTCAGGAGCCATCATGGTCCAGCTTGCTATCTTTGATGAGAAAAAGTTTTTTCCTCTTATAACTAGAACTCTTGCAAAGCAAAAGTAACTTCCTCATCGTCACTTCACGGGGCCATGTTCTTTCTGCTGTAGAAGGAATAGCTCTCATCTAAAATGCCTGGGACTAGAAGTATCTCTGATTTCAGGGGTATTTGCATATATAATGACATGCCTTTACAAAGGGCCTCATTTATGTTCCACATGTGCCTCAGGTACATAGCCAGAGGTACTTTTATACAATGTCTGTCTACCGCAGCCTCTCCCATGGGGTCAGGCGTTGTGGTCTCATGATCCCGTCACTCTCAAAAAGTTTCAAATTTCGAAGCATTTTATGATTTAGAACATTGGGTCAGAGATACACGATTCTACCAAGTTCTCCATCAGCTTGGCTGAAAACCAATTTGTTGGTCTATTTCTCTTCCTGCACATCCAAACAGCTGCCCAACTTTGATCTGTATTCTCACATGGGCTCCCCAAGTTCGCTCTCCTTCTTATCCCCATGGGTTCTTCCTTGTCACAGCCGCCTGACATTCCTGGCTTGCAGGACTCTCCACTGTCCTCAGCCTCTCCAGAGTGTCTCTGGGAGATGGAAGTACTCTCACGATCCCATGTTGTAAAAGTCCTAGATGGCTCCCCCAAAGTAGGGTCAGCCACTTGGCAGTTTCCAGGTTCCTGACATGTAAACTTAGACCCTCTGAGATCCCTGGAACCTTACGGCACCAAAGGGATTTCTGTAGATAAGACTAGGGATTTTTTAAATTAGCATGTGCTTGCAATATACAATAATGAAGTTCATTGCGGAGACTTGGTACAGGCATATAACAAATCAATCATCTTTTATCTTTTTACTCCTCTTGCCGGCCTTCTACCTCTGACCCCCTTCCCCATCTTTAAAAGTCTGCCTTCTTGTTTCCTTCTACTGCTCTTTTGTTTATTTACATTTTGAGTTTTTCATGTAAAAGAAAACATGCAATATTTAACTTTCTGTGTCTTCCTTCTTTCACTTAGCTTTATGGTCTCAAGTTCTATGCAGTTAATATGACTTCATTCTTCTTTATGGTTGACTAATTTTCCATCATCTATATATACCACATTTCCTTTTTCCACTTATATGTTTACGAGTGTCAGAGCTGTTTCCAGAATTCAGGTATTATGAACTGTACTGCCATAAACCGGGGTTTAAATATATCATTATAGTACAATGTCTTTAACTTTTTTTGGAATATACCTTGAAAAAGTCTATCTGAGGGTGAGAGATTTAGTTCAGCGGTTCCGGTGCCTGCCTTGCAAGTGCAAGGTCCTGAGTTCAATCTCAGTAACCACACACCATGCTGGGCGTGGTGACTCACGCCCACTAGCCATCAATACCACATACCACAGTGCCGGGCGTGGTGGCTCATGCCTGTCATCCCAGCACTCGGGAGGCAGAGACAGGAGGATTGTTGAGTTCGAGGCTTGTATGGGCTACATAGTGAGCTGAGGGCCAGCCTGAACTACAAAGTGAGATCCCGTCTCAAAAAAAAAAAAAAAAAAAAAAAAAGTGTATCTGAATCAAGTGGAGTATCTGCTTCCAATTTTTTGAGGAATTTCCATAGTACTTAACTAGTTTTCATTTCCATCAACAGTGTAGTGGGACCTCTTTTCCCCATATGCTCAGCATTTGTTGTTTTGATTGTTCCTCATGACAGGCATTCTACCCATAGCAAGATGGACTCTGAGTTGTTTTGATCTGCACTTCCCTACTGGCTAAAGATGATGGTCATTTTTTCACATACTTATTAGCTATTTGTACTTCTTTTAAGAAGTATCTATCCAATTCATTAGCCCATCTTTGAATGGGTTATTTGGGTTCAGCTAAGGATTAACCCAATTTGTGATGATATATCCTGGACTATTGAGGGTCCTAAATGGGATCACAATCTTATAAGTGTCTGGTGGCTAGGAGGGTAGCTTAAGGGCAGGGCAATTTGCCTAACATTTATGTCCTCAGCATGTAAAAAAAACATCTCAGGGAGGCCACACAGAGAGGAGTGAGCTATATAAACATGGAGACAAGCATGACCCCGGCCTCTGGCCACCGAACCCGGAAGAAACCAGAAAGGGATTCTATGCAAGGATCTCCACTGAGAGGGTAGCTACGCCTGCACTCTGATATCAGGCATACACCTTTCTAACTGTTAGAGAATATATTCCTACTGTTTTAAGCTTCTGTGTGAAAAAAACACAACACTTTTCTTCTGAAAGAAGAAAAACAATTCCAAAGGGAAACAGATGAAATTTTCCCAAAGAAGCTCATCTAACCAAAACAAGCCAGCGTTTTGGGACTGTGGTACCCACCTAGCAGAAACCAGACTGTCCCAGCCAGGCACAGCCGCCTGGACCACCCTCCCCACTGCTGCAACTGATGGGGGTCGTGGGGAGGTGAAGAATGCAATTTACCTTGTGAATTCAAAATGAAATAGAAGACTCACTAAGCCAACTTTCCTATTCAAACCTGAGCTTCACTCGGCTGCGCCGAGGAAGTCTCCTGAAGAGGAAGAGCGGGGCAGCACACAAACGAGCACATGTGCAGCCTCTGTGCCACAGGTGGTTGGCAAGAGCTCTGTGTCCCTTCGGCATCCTGCTGTACAAATACAAGCCAACCTGCAAGAGTTGGCACTTTAAATTCCCCAGAACTTCTTCCCTAGTCACTATGTGTCTCCTTTATTTCTGAACCCTCCACTCCCGCTGCCACCAGGAACACTGCCAGAGGACGAGGAATCACCACCGGTTTAGATGTCTGTACACTTGTCTTCATTGGACACATCCATGACGGGCTTCAAAGTCTCCACATGGAATATACTTGTCAGTTTAGTGAGAAATGAGTCCCTCAACCTCTTAAAAATTCTTAGCTGACATAGAACTCAATGCCTGAAACCGGTGGTTAGAAAACCAAAGGACTATTAGCTCCAGTTTGTCCAGGACTCTTTCTTTTTTTCTGTGTTTTTAAAAAGATTCTTGGAGCCAATACCTAGGTTATCAGGCCTTATTGTTATTTTTCAAAACCAGAGCTCCTATTTTGGAAAAATGAGAAGATTCCCCTTGGCTTTCTGTTTACAGGAAGTCTTTCTCCTCAGAGATGAAGTAAAATGATCTGCAGGTCTCTCAAACATGGGCCTGCTGTCACAGGCCCGGCTGCCCTGTCCACGGTGGTGAGCTTCCAGCCTGTTTTGTGCATTTCTGACCTTCACGGTTTGCCAAGGGACCGTGTTCTGCAGTCACCCTGGCCTCTGTGGGAAGCTGGGCTCTGTGAGGACGTGGTAGGTGGTGTGAATGGTGTGGCATAGTGCACACCCACAGCACTGCTCACACATGTAACAGGGAAACACATACCAGAAAGCCTCTAAGCCTCTAGAAGCCTTCAAGCCAGATCTTAGCCTTGCTCAGCCAAAACAGCCCTAAATTTCACGGCTATTCAGCCCACTTTATGGTTTGGACATGGTTTCAGTCCAAAGGGTTTATGTGGGAAGCTTGTCCCTCGGGGTGATATTTAGAAATGGTGAGTCCCAAAGGGGTGGAGCTTAGTGTGATGTCTTTGGGTCAACCTGCGGTGGCCCTGAGATGTCTGTGAGACCCCAATCTGGCTGGCTTCCTCTTTATTTCTGCACATGCTCCCAGCATGACAATACCCTGTAGTAGACCCTCACCAGAGGCTGAACCTATACCCTATGAGATCTCAGAGTTTTAACCTCCCAAAACTGAGCTAAATAATTTTTTTCATAAGTAGTCCACCTATTTTGTTGTAATAATGAAAAACTAATCAATACAGCCTGGGACTCAGTATGGACCCTGTAGTAGGACGAGGAGGTGGCCCTGGAGATCAGCGTCTCTTAGATCCTGGAGGTCACAGGATGGCCTCAGCGTGCACTTCGGTATCGTCAGACAGAGCTGGGAACTCCAGCCAGCCTCTCCGTATCTCCACAGACATATACAGTCTGCAGGACTTTTGAACCTGGCCTGTATAAAACAGCCATCTGAACACACTCACATGCTAGTTTACATTTACCTAAACTGACTCTGTAAATGATAAGTGTTGAATATTTATTTCCAAAGCCCTTGCTAGTC
>PVIC010012405.1:0-39735 GCA_004025085.1 Thryonomys swinderianus
GGGTTTAATCACCAGTACCACAGCAGGGGGGCAGTGTATCAGGTCTGCCAAGGGACTCTGACCTTGGGGAGCTGGCATGCCAGTCTGACCTCAAAGATACCCAGAGCAACAGAACCCGCCCTGGGCAGGGTCGGCAGAGACAGCCTGGAGCCAGCTGTGTAGGACTCGCCAGGTCACTTGGGTTCTCTGTGACTTGCTGTCGAGGATACACAGCCCAGTCCAGTCCAGCCCTGAGAGCTCCAGGTTTCAGTGAGGCTCTGGGGAGAAACAGCCCTCGTGGCTTGAAAAATGCTGTTTGCCACAAGGTTCTCAGTCGGTGAAAGCACCCCAAGGTACGCATGCTCGGGCCTCCCTGCTCTCTCACCTCTGCGAGTGGCCCTGAAGGGCGGAGCCCGGGGTTGAGCGGGAGCTTGTGCTGCTCTCCGTGACTGTGCGGCCTTGGGTGAACCTCATTACCACGCCCTCCGGAGGACAAGAGAACCCAGGTAAGGGCTGAAACGCCACCTGGCCCAACTGTCCGCCCTCAGGAAGCACTCGGTTGAGCGAGGCACGGCGCCATCCCTGTAAGGCCCCACGAGAGAGTCACATGTGTCCCCAAGTGAGGCAGAAGCTGTCACCTGCCACAGGGAAGCTCTGGAGCACGCTGGCCTCACGCCCCTGGAGTCGGGGCCGCTCTGAGATGAGGACGACTACGCGTGCTCGGTAGGTAAAGGCGCTCTCCTCTCTGCCTGTTGAGTCTTCCCTTTGTGCAGGTGAGTTAACAGACCTGGGACTCACTCTTATCTGTACTCACTCGCTCCAAGTCACAGAGTGGCAGCCCTTTGGGAACGCCGAACTTCTCTACATAAAACCTTAACCAGAATTTCCAGTACTTACCTCAGCTCCCGATGTCTGTCTGAGGGATGGACAGCCATCAAGCGGCTGGAAACACTTCTCAAAGCCTTCCCTCTTCACGTACCCGCCTCATGAGAGTTTGTCCTTTATGCTAAACAGATTCCTTCAGTGCAGAGTGGACCCCTAAGCAGTGTCCCTCTTCAATGCTTGGCCTTTCAAGCTCACCCTACCTTGCCCTAAGACTTTCCAGAAGCTTCCTTCCTCACTGAGATGCAGCACCAAGTCTTCCCTCAAAGTCTAGACCCCAAATCAAAGCAGTACTCCCTGAGAGTCTGGCCTATCCCCCCCTCACTGCCACCTTACCCCTGGCTCAGGGACAAAGCTCCCCAGGAAGTGAAAATCAGACCCCTCACAGACAAGGCCTACACGAAGACCAGAGACGAATGTTAAAAGAACAACTCAAAGCTTCAGGCCCCTTGACACAGGGGCCCATCCGGGACTCCTTCCTGAGGAACTGCAGTCAGCCCTGCGCCTGTCTCTCCTGTGGCTGCCAGGCCCTTCCTCCTCCTTCCCACTGAGGCACCTGTGCTCTACTTCTGACATGGCTCCGAAGCTCTTCTCTTCCCAGCCCCTCTCTAGATGAGTCAGACCTTGATTTCCAAAGACAAGGAAGACACACGTTGCCTTCAGCCACCACCCCTGCTCGCACCAGGGTGCATCTGGGAACCGACTAGCGGCCTGATTCCCTGCCTGGGCCAGGTGAGCACTGCCAGAGACAAAGCTCTGGGCCTGGCGCACACGAAGCGCGGCCTGTGTGCCCTCCCATCTCATGCTTCAGCCCCCTCTCAAGGGAACTAACTAGCACAGTCCTTTTAAGGGACACAGAGGTAAAGTGACTCATTAGCCAGTTGCTGAACTCATAAGAAAGGAGCCCGGATGTGGCTGACGGAGGGGCAGAGGGCTGCAGGAAGACTGCGCGTGGCACTGGCACGTCCCTCAGCTCCTGTGCAGTCCAGGGCCTGGCATCCGTTCACTCTGCCAAGGTCACACAGTGACCAGCTCAATAGCTCTTTCGAAGTGCCCAGGTATGTGCTGCTCACCAAGCACACAAACACCCCCACCACACACTGCACCCCATGTGTGTGTTAAACAGCCGTGACACACTGCTTAGCTGTGTCCTGGGCCCCGTCAGCTCTTGTCAGTTGGCCTGAGAGCCTAACCCTGATTTATAACAATGTCTCCACGAAAAAAATTCTTTCACCTTCCAAACACCTTACATAAAAATAAATTTTTAGCACCCTCTGTTCCTGAATCTCAATTAGCAGATTCCTTCATTAGGATGCTGTTTACCTCTGCATTTATTAAAGAGTCTGTCCTGACTGACTTTGCTGTACCTTTGCCTCAGAAACAATGCCTAACTTTCAGAGGAATGTGTGAACGGAAGGACGCTCTGCCGTGAAACAAAGGCCCCATTCTCAGTCAGCCCTCCCCCAACAGAGGCACTAGTGCTCTGGGAGGCCGGGTGTGGGCAGCTGTCCGGGTCATGAAGGGAGCGTTTCCTGGGTTGACCGGAGCTCGTGCCGTGGAAGGGGCCACCCGCTCACAGGAAAGCCGGAGGGCGCACTCTGCCCATTCCAAGTCACACGGTGAGGTTCTCGCCATGGCAGGGCCCTGACAGAAACACCTCCAACGCGTTCCCTCATCGGAACCATCGTTTAGCCTACACGTCGGCGTCCCTGCTCCCAGAGCCACACCAGCGGAACACAGGCCTCTCCCGAGTGCTCGGAGCCTGAGGGCTCCCCAGCCGGCCCTCTGCTTATCCGGCTGCAGCAAGACACAAGAGCAGCATTTCTCTTTTTGCTTTCTGCTCCCACCAGTGGCCGCCTGCCAAGGTGAAGGGTGTGACGAAAAACACCTCACATTTCCTCCTCACGCAGCCTGTTCACACTCCCCGGCCGGGGTTCCCGCCCCGAAGCTCAGCACACACCTGGCCACTTACCCTCCAGCGGACTCTTCCAAAGGACCTTGCCAAGCCAACCCTTCCACCAGACGTGCTCAGCCCAGAGCCGGGCTTGGGCGCGCCCCACACTGAAGCCACCCTAACAGCCTGGCCCCTTGGCTTCCTTGGTCGACTCCAGCCTGCCGGTCCCGCTCGGGCTCTGACAAGTCTCCAGGTCGAGACCTGTGTCAGGTTCTTTCTCCACCACGGGCCCCCGTGGGACATTCAGAACCTTCTGTGGAAAAGACCCCAAAGAAGAGATTATATAATATGGACTTCGCCCCTGAAGAACCCTATCGAATCCAAGTATTGCACTCTATAATTCTGCGAAAATAAACCTTATTAAGTCCTTTCTTGGAAAATCACAATTCATATTTTATCCCTAGTAAAGGCTCTGAGAAGTGCTATAATAAGAAAAGCCATTCAACTTGACAGGGGAGTTCTAAAATCTGCCTCAGATCCACTCTGCTTTCTCCAGATCCTCAGCCTGCAGGACACTCCACGCTGCCCACATTCCTTCATGGACAGCAGCACGGACCCTAACTGGCCTCCCGTGTCCTCTTTCACCCTCTTCCATCCATTCCCTACCAACCAGGACAGAAGACAATTTGGAATCACCAAGCAGATCACGCCGGAACGCTTCGTGGCTTCCCATAAGGCGACACAGACAGCCGCCTCTCACTTGGCCCACCGGGCCGTGCAGCAACCCACCTTCCCAGCCCACCTCACAGCCCCTCCCCGGTCCTTCCAGAAGCTTTTCTTCTTTTACCTTGTTAAAGTTCCCGCCTACCTCATCCTCCCTCCCACCAGCGGCCTGCACACCTCTGCTTGGAAGATTCCACCTCCGCGCTCTACCTCACTAGCTCCTGCTCCGTCCCTTATCACCCAGACTGGGTCACATTCAGATCCCGCTTTTTCGTGAGCTTCTGTCACAACTGCAGTTTTTATTTACTGCTGTGGTTCTGTCCGCTTTCTCTCGCACAGAGCGCAAGCTCTGGGGACACAGGGAGCACGTGTCAGTGACTGCTCACCAGGCTGAAAAGAGTCTGGACCCACAAAAATATTTCAAAACAGTAACAATAATAATGGTGGCACCAATCGAACTGAAGTGTGAGTAACTATGGTGACAATGAAATGACAAAGTCCCAAGTCCACATCGGGTTCCATGCTGCAGGGCTGATCGAGGAGAAGAAGGGTCCCCTCTGCTGGAGAAGGGCGAAGGGCGAAGGGCAAAGCACTGCTTACGGCCAGAGGAAGGAAAGGGAGAGGGGAGAGGGGACAGCAGCACCAGCCCGGGTGCCGGGCCTGGGGAGCTGGCTGTGTCCGGCTGCTGCTAGGCCACGTACATCCGGTCCTCGAGGGCAAGGAGAATGGCGTGAAGCAGGGGCCCTGGGACAGGGATGGACCCACTCCGGGGGGAGGGGCACCTCTCCGCACGGCTGTGCCTCCCACTGGCAGGGGCACCATGGGCCCGCCCCGTGTGTGCAGCACTGACCTGCATCTCTGCCACATGCACAGGCACTCACAGGCCCAGGCGAGACTGAAGCCGGCACTGCAGGGCCCGCAGGGCCGCCCCGTGACCTCTCCACCCTCACGCTCCCAACCTGCGGGGCCAGCCCGTCTCTGGACCCTGTGCGCTGCTCCTTAACCCCCCTCTGCCGTTAGCAGCTGGTCCTTGCAGTTTTCCTAGGACCTGTTCTGTGCCTTGGGTTTGTGGGATCCAACTTTAAGCTTGTGAACGTTGGTATTTCTTCTCCCCATTGGAAGCCCCAAGACACAGCCAGATGCCACTCGGAGTGTTAGAGCTGGGAGCAGCGTCAGGACCCAAGCCCTCCCCGCCCCCAGCCCAGCCTAACCCCAGCCCAACCAGGCCTGCTCTTTGTTCCACAAAACAAACAGCCAGTTCCGCCCGCTGGGCCAGACAAAGTGCACTGAAGCAAACAAAGAGGCTCTTGCTCAAGGTGTGCTTTCCTGCTAAAGAGACGCTGTCCCCGGTGCCCTTCATTTGAAGTTACCAGATGTACCATAGGGACCTGTCAGAAAGCCCTACCCCAGGCCTGCTCTTCCTCGGCCACCCACACCCTGGAAGGCTGTGGGGCGCAAGGGCACTGGAGGTCAGAGTCCTATTCTCAGATCTATTCTGTTCTGTGCTGACCGCTCAGAAAGCAGCTCTGACAGGACCCTTCCGGAGCTGCCTGGCATGGAGGCCGCAGAGGAGCCTCGGAGCTGGGTCACCCAGTGCCCTGAGCACCATCTCCTGGCGTCAACCTATGTTATGCCGCACACTGTGCTGCTGTCCATCGCGAGCGCATCATTCCCCATCAACCTTGGCGCAGCTCTGTGCGCCAGGCCCATGATTATCCCCAATCTACTGATGAGGAAACTAGGCCGCAGACCTGTTCAGTGACATCATGCCAACAGGGCTCAAAGTGAGTCTGATGCCAGCTCATTGCTAGTACAAGAGGACCCGTATGACACACTATTAAAAAGCGCACTGCTAATTAGCTGGAGCCGCGGCCTCTCTGGGTCTCGATAATTCTCTCTACAACAGACGCCGTGTGGAGGAGAAGGCCGCACTTGACCCAAATACCAAGCACAACTCTCAGTCTGCTCTGTAGCTCGTTCTGCTGATAATTACAAGGATTCTCTCGGCAAGAGTCACATTCTGGTTTCAGGACCCTACAAAGAAGAAAAGAAAGCTACTTGGGTTTTGCTTTTATTTGATGTGTTTGCCACCTTCGTGAACCCATGGACTCGCACTCTGGAACAACTCTGAACGTTTCCCCTGGAAACACGCAGTCCCCTCTGCTGCTCCTGCCCGAGTTCACTGGCCCCATTCCACAGCCCTTCCCGGTTATCAGTGCTGCTTTGACAAGCAACACTTATCAGCAGTGCTAAGACATTCTTGGCCTCTGGAAATATGCTTTCATTTTTCTTGTCAATTAGTTGCTTTATGTGCTTCCAAAGTTATGCTCTCAAAGGAAAATGGATGCCTTCCCAACTCCTTCACCCTTCACATGGCATTAACTAAAATGACAACGGACCGGGGACACGGAAACTTTACCATTGTCGATCTTCATCAGGGAAAGTTACGCTGGTCATAACTCCGGTCACAGTAAGCACCTCCCGGGACAAGGTGGATTAGCGCAGGGGTTCTTCCCCAGTGCTTACAAGCACCTCCCTTAAAGTGTTCATCAAATATTTAGAGCCTGATAGAAGAAAGGTGGCAATGTTTTTACATACTCCAGTACCACCACGCTTTCCTTCCTTGCCTTGGGAACATTCCTAGGTCAAAAGGGCAAAGTAAGGCTCTCCTGGGGGAGTCCTCACAGGTAGGGTACCAGATGTTCAGGTTTTATAGAAAGTTGGATTTTAAAGCAACAAGCAGGCAATAGACATAGGGATTCCTGCCATGGAGGAGAGACCTTTTCACAGACAGGTCAGAGCACTCTTAAGGTCTGAGGGCTGACAGAGGCTTGAGTTGCTGCATCGCATAGCTCAAGAGGAGGCTGATAACACAACCAGCAGCAATGAGAGGCTTTGGTAGTGAGTGAGTTGGCTAGGAAAGCCAGGCCAAGGTGCCAGGGAATGCACCCCAGTTCCTAGGCCGCACACAGCTGTATCAGTGGGTGGCACAGGAAAATTTCCATGGAAATTAAAGGTAGCATCATTGGCTGAGGACCACAGTGTACGGCCAAGTCACAGGAACTGATTCTCTACCCTAAAAGCCCCCACAAAGATGTAAAGAAAAGTAAACACTGCCTTCGAGCAACTTCTAGTTGAATGATGACAACTGTCTTCATAGCTCCTGTCATACCAGGAATGGATAAATCCTTAAGAAAGGAGTAAAGAGACAGCTATTCCATGCAGCAGAGAAGGGGGACCACCGCCTGGTTCAGAGTATCACGCATGAAGCACACGGAGGTATTTAGAAGGATGGCAAGCACACCAGTGTATGAGCTCAGCCTAGACAACTCCTGCTTCCAGGGAACACCCTTGGCCGGGGTCTGCCGGACGGGGTGCCAGCTGTTCACTGAGCACCACGGCACATGGCTGGGGTTCAGGAATGAACTGAAACACACAATCCAGTTGTACGGAATGGAAAATATAACACAACCATTTACAGTTAGTTTAAAATGAAGAATCAGGTCCATTCAGCTCAAATGAGAAAGAACAGAAAGTACATAGGATTAGGTCCTTTCCCATCCCTCTTCATGCTTTTCCATTTTGTATTTCTATTTTTAATGGCTTCATGGAAGGTTATTATAAGCTACTCTTAGGTGAGGGGTGTTAAAAGCTTCTGGTGTGGGCAAAGGATAAAGAACGAGGTGATGGCAGAAGTGATTATCTCATGCCCAAGATTCACAGAACCAGAGCTGGGACCTCAGCATAAGGAGGGAAGAGAATTTCGAGCCTGTGTACTTCCATAATGAGCAAAGTCTCCTGGCATCCACTTGGGAATCCAGCCTTCCTCGATCTCACACCTCACATAAGATCCAGTTACACACACTCATACTATGGCTAGGCCTTGAAAATAAGAAGTGTCTGGGGCTATAGATTTAGCTCAGTGGTTCTGGCGCCTGCCTAGCAAGCGTAAGATCCCTGGTTTGATCCCTGGTAACCATATACAACAATACCAGGCATGGTGACTCATACCCACCAGCAATCAGTACCACATACCACAGTGCCAGGCATGGTGGTTCACACCTGTCATCCCAGCACTCGGGAGGCAGAGCCAGGAGGATTGCTGAGTTTGAGGCTTGCCTGGGCTATATAGTGAGCTCAGGGCCAGCCTGAACTACAAAGTGAGACCCTGTCTCAAGAAAAAGAAAGAAAAAAAAGGCAAGAGGGTCAACATGAAGGAAGTTTGACATCATTCACCTCACTGCAAGTTTGAAATCATGGACTCACTACTAGAAGCATTAATTCTAGTTCAATACACATCTATTTTCCCTGTCTTATTAACTCTGACATGGAATCAGGCTTTAGTATCATAACTGCTCACAGACTTGAACAGGGTGGACAGAACTGGCCCCTGTCTCCCACGTGCAAAACAGATGTGACCTCACACTTCTCTATGTGGAAGGAAGTCAAACTGGGGAGCCATATGCCCATCCCCCGGAGCTGTCCAAGTCTCTGGGACAGTAATCTGCTTCTCCTTCAGGGATAAGTGAGTCTGAGGCACATAGAGACGGCAGGGGCTTTTCTGGGCCTCAGGACCCATCCCTGGTCTCTGCTCAGGGGTACACATACCCCAGGTTTGGACAGAAACTTGGGTATAAATTCCAAAACTGTGTCAAGAGAAACTTTACTTCCTTTGAGGAAATGGAATTTTTTCCTCTAATGGACAACGGAAACCATCATCATGAAGATATTTCCTTTTTTACTCTGACCACCAGGAACCTCTGGACTCAGGATCTACTTCACCTGCTGGGTCTTTCAGCAATGCAGCTGGGATTCCTTTTGTTCCGCTTCTCCCTCAAATTGACCGTATTTAAATTTGGTTTCCATAAATAAACATATTTCACAAATATGTTTACTTTCCTATTCATGCATTGAGAATAGCCTCAGATCAAACCTATGCAAACACGTCAGAGTGTGAACAAAGCTTTAACCCTGCGGTGCCCAGAAAGCAGCCCTCCAAAAGAGCACCCGGCAGCCTTAGTTCTCACACTGTGCTCTTAGGTAGGACCGGATGCGGTCCTGAAGTGTATGTGACACCACCGAGGCAGCATATTCCTTCTCCGGGCTGTGGAGCAGGTGAGGTGCCTGGGGTCCTCTACCCTCCTCCAAGAAGAAGCCTGCTCACCGCCAGGCCTAGATCTTCCCTCCACCAGTCCTGGAGACCTCCGGTTCCTGTTCTGGCACCCCGTACTTCTCCAGGGTCAGCACAGCCAAGGAGTCCAGAGTGGGAAGCTTTATGTGAAGGAAGAATCTGACCGGAACACAGAGGGTAAAGAGAGTAGAGTGGAAGGAGGAGTCTGGTGCCCCAGGACCATGGGAACCTGCCCGGGGTGGACACCTCGTTTATGTCCGGATACCCTCTCAAAGCCCCCTACACACAGAGGCAGGGCTTGTGGAGAGGGATTAAATGATGCGGGTGCTACAGCTGGCTTGGCACGGGGAGGCGGGGCCAGAAAAGTCAAGTCCCTGGGGTGTGAGATGGAAGGGACAGCGCCCGCACGGGCTCCTCCCCCTGCTCTCTGTCTCCCCACCGCCACGCCTGGAGCGCCTGTCCTCTGCTGTCCCTCCCTTCCACGCTGTCTTGCCCTGGAGCTGGCCGACTGTGGACTGTTAACAAGGTGAGCCAAAGCAAACCTCTTCCTTTAATTTGCTGGTGTCAGGTGTGGAATCCCACAATGACAAAGTGACCAAGACGCACTCCTACTGATATCACCTCTGTCCCCCAAAGGTTTGTGGGGTCTTGATGTAGCTTAAACTTACCAGTGTGTGACTGAGTCATGCTACAATGTTGGGCTGCAGAGCACTAGATTAAGGGGTGTAAGTGCTACCAGCCCTAAGTAGTCTGCACAAGTTAAAAGGGCAGAGAGACGCTGTTGAGTTGAGGCCCCATCCTTGCTCCCTTTGCTTTTTCTGGCTTCTGCCCCCATGAACTGCTGGCCCTCTGCCATGTGCCACCCTGCCTGGGAGCAGGCCAGCTATGGGCTGAAACCCCAACTGCTGGGCAGGTTTTTATAACAGGTGTCCAAGCCCGGCCCTGTCAACAGCATCTCAAACACACCAACACCATAAAACTTGAAGTCAGAAAGGTCTCCAGAGGTGCTGATCAACACCCTGTCTCAACAGAGGAGGATCTGAGAGCAAGGCAAGGCCTTCAGTGACACAGCTTGTTTGTTTGTTTTGTTTTTGTTTCTTTGAGACAGGGTCTCGCTTTGTAGTCCAGGCTGGCCCTGAGCTCACTATGTAGCCCCAGCAAGCCTTGAACTTGAAGCAATCCTCCTGCCTCTGCCTCCCGAGTGCTGGGATTACAGATGTGAGCCACCACACCTGGCACTGTGGTATGTGGTACTGGGGATCGAACTTGGGACCTTGTGTTTGCCCGGCCGACACTGGAACCACTGAACTAAATCCGTGGCCCCACACAATTTTTTTTTTTGGGGGGGCAGGGTCTTGCTTTGTAGTTCAGGCTGGCCCTGAGCTCACTATGGAGCCCAGGCAAGCCTGGAACTCAGCAATCCTCCTGTCTCTACCTCCTGAGAGCTGGGATTACAGGCATGGGCCACCACACCCGGCCCCACACAACTTTTTAACTACAGTCACAGAGCCGTTTGTGAAGAATGCCTGTTTTGTGTCATTTAATTTCACTTCCAATTTTCCATATTTCAAGTATAAATTATTGCCTCTGTATGAATCTTCAAACTACAGTAGAGAAAATGTACCTACCCTTGAATCTGCACAGATACACAGTTATCACCAGCAAGGCTGCATACAAAGCAAGATTGAAATTTTGCTGATTTTACTTTCAGATGTCAAGAGAGAAAGCACTCTTCATTTTCCAGAAAAGTCTAATTTCCCCCATAATCTCTCTAGTTTTCCTCACAATATTTCATCTACTTAGAATGATAATGATTTGAGCTTGACTTTAGCACTTAGCAATATCTCAGTCATTCAGGTTTTAAAATCTGCCTGGATAAATGCTTTAATTCCTGAATGTCCAGGGCTAAACTTAAAATCCGAGAAACAACTTGTAAAGCAAGAGTTCTGGCAAATATTTTAAGAGGAACAGAACAGTACAAAGCCAAGTAAGACAAAAGTAGTGTCCTCAACAAACAGCTATGAGACCACTGAACCACAGTAAAATAGACTCCCACCTGCACCATACTCAAGTTAACTCAAAGTGGGTCAATAAATCAAATGTAAGAGTTAAAACTATTAAAATGTTAGAAAAAGAACGAATATTCATGACCTTGAACAAAGCACTAGCTTCTTAGATATTATACAAGTTTTAAAAAGACAAAAATAGATCAAAGATCCTTGCATTTCAAAGGACAGCATCAAGAGAAGGAAAAAACTCAAAGAACGGTGGAAACTCTTGCAAATTACATAATAAGATACTGATATCTAGACAATACAGAGAACTGTTAAAAGCATAATAAAATGACAGCTCAATTTAAAGTCATCAGAGAATGTGAATAGAAGTCTCTAAAGAAGATATAACACATGGCCAATATGTACATGAAAAGATACTCACTGTCCTTTGTCATCAGAGAAATGCAAGTAAAACCACAATGAAATACTGATTCCCTTACCCACTAAGATGGCTGCAATAAAAAAGAATAAGTATTGCAAGATGTAAAGGAAGTAGAACCTTAGTACATAGCTGCTGGGGACAGATAATGGTTCTGTCCTTTTGAAAAGGAGTTTGAGTATTACTCAAGCAGGTAAACCACACAACCCAGCAATTCTACTTCTCTATGTCTATCCCAAAGACAAGCAAATGTGCTACACAAAATCTTACACGCTTGGCATATTCTTGAACTATATTCAGAGACTGGAGACTTTTTCTGAGAAAGGTTACCTAAAGCTTTCTTCCTCCCCACATCGCACACCTGCAGCATTTGAACATGAATAGCACAACAGACTCACACAGGAGAAGTAAACAAGCCAGTGAAGGTAAGGTTCTCAATAACAGCACTATCTACAAATGGGCCTTTCAAAAATATAAAATAACTCAAAAAGAAAATCTGGAGATGTGGATTGATTTAGTAACAACCAGTAATATTAACCAGTATCACAGAACAACATCCTCTGAGAATTCCTGAAAACACTTGCAAGAAAAACAGCAGTTAAGCCCGGTTAAATTAGACCTGGCCAAACGGCCCTTCCAGGTAACATTTAACTGGAGTGGAGGAGTTCCTGTATACCTGAGAATAAGTAATGGTGTTCAAGACAAAATAAGACAAGAAGGTTAAATAAGGTCAAAAAGAAAAAGAAACAGTTTTTCTTTGGAACCCAGAAACTATGTTGGCAAAACTGGTCTTCCAAGCAGAAGCACACCAGTTCTTCACAATTAATATGAATGTGCAAATATCCTTCGTCTTCTCACCACTCCCCAAATATGCATATCCAAGGGAGTATCTGATCCTAGTCTTTCTAGCTGCCCTGCAATTTAGGAATTCCGTGGTTGTGCTGATAGGAAGGCAATTTAGGGCTCGGGGCTTGGCTGGCTGGGAAAGCACTTGCCTAGCTGGGTTCAACACCAGTACCATAAGTACATAAAGAAATAATAAATCATATTTTAGGTCTGCCTACTGAAAAGCTTTTCTTTAATAAGTTTGGCTTACATCAAGAAATAGTTGAACTGAGCTGGAAAAACTAGCACCAAGCAAGTAGGTTATATTCGTGGAACTTTAAGCACAGTTACAGGTCTACAGTTTACTAAGCCATGTGTGAGAAGTTCTACTATACCCCTTCAGTGGAAAGTACAGTTAGGATAAAATTCAATCTCTCCCTTAGGACCAGTCAGCTGGTCCAAGTGCCCACTGGGCCTAACCAAATTAGGACCTCTCTTGTGTGTCTGTAGACACCCATTCTAACATTTCCTCAAACTCAAATGCCAGATTCATTAAGGATAAAACAGAAGACCTCATCCCACCACCACTCCAAGACTTAGACCTCCAATACCTTCATAACTAACCCATTCACTTGGTATAAAACCTGGTGGTCACCTACAACAATGTGTTCTCACTTATTCTCAACATGATGTGAGCAGAGGCTTCAGTTAAAAGCCAAATGGTAAAAGTGAAGCAGAGGAAGAAGAGAGGTGTGCTTGACAGGGCCAACCAGACTTGCTGATATGAACCTATCTCTAGCAGAAGAACCCAAGGTCTGTCTGGTTTTCCAACCTTTTTTCTCTTTAGCACTGTTACCCACTTCTCTTCCTTTCCCTCTTCCACATCCTCCCTCGTTTTGCAGTGCTAATGTTCCTATTTTCACAGAGAGAATAAAGTTATGACCCTAAAGTTTGGTTTCCACGTTTCTGATGTGTAAGCTGATAAAGGAGAGGTTGGGAAGTTGAACTGAAGTCAAGTTTTTTACCCACATCTATTAGCTGAGCCCTGGGAGCCACGAAGTTGCTGAGTTCCACATCACCGAGCCAAACGCTGCCAGAGGGCACCAGGAAGGCACCTGATTCAAACAGGTCACCACCTCAGGATGCCTGAGTCAGCCTGGCTCTCACTCTGACTCACCCTTGTTTGATTCCAGTCCCCTGACTCAGCTACTCACAAATTCTGGAATTCCAAGCCTCCTTGGCTGACTTACCTGGGCAGAACTTTTGGCTCCTCTACAAGGTGAAGACCAGGCTATGAGGAGAGCCTGGTGAGTCTGGGATGCCAAGAAAGGAGGCAGCTGGCAGAGCTCTCTTTAAACCTTCATTCAGTGGGCTGTGTTGCTGCCACTAAAGGCTTTGGGACATTCCCTAGATGTTTACTAAGATGTTCTAAATACACAGTGGGACTTTGGGGGTGGTGGTTACCAGGGATCAAACTCGGGACCCTGTGCTTACAACACAGGCGTGTGCCAGAACCACTGAGCTAAACCCAAAGATATGTGGCCCAAAGTACAATCTAAAATATGCATTTATATTTGGTGCCTCATACAGTCACACACTGTCTGATTTATTTCAAAACAAACTTTTTCTATCATTTCTTCTTACTAAAGCAACTATGAGGCAGAAATATTCCACAAATTGATTTGAACACAAAAACTCTCACTGGAAAATAATATGAGAGGCCCCATATATTCAACCCCTCATTTTAAACATGCTAATATAATTGGGTTGGTAAACCACCAAAAAGGTCACATTCTCTTTTGAATATAACAAAGCCTGGGAATGGCTATTTATGACTTATTCAGCTAGTAATGATATTTCTATTGCCAAAAAAAACCCTTATTTGTATCTCTGAGGTTAATCCATATTTTACTATTTTTTAAATCTCTTTCCAGCAAAATATACACTTTCCAAAACAAAATACACATTTTCAAGAAACTACAAAGAATACACTGAGATAAACTAAATCCTGAGTCATAAAATGAATCTCAGCAAATGTAAAAAAAAAAAAATTAAAATCATGATTGTGTTCAGTAAATAAAATAGAACCAAACTAAAAATCAAAACAAAAGAACAGGACATTTAGAAATTAAATAACATACTTCTAAGTAACCCATGAATGAAAGAAGGTGCATCAAGAAAAGTTTTTACTGGAGTAAAAATTTATAATGTTTATATTAGAAAAGAGGAAATGCCTGAAATGAGTATCTAAGCTCTAACCAAAAGAACCGGGAAAAGGAAGAGAAATATAAGCCCAAAGCAAGCAGAAGGAAAGAAATAATAAAGATAAGAGCAGAAACACATGACAAAACACAGAAACAATGGCAGGAGGAAGTCAACCAAACAAAAGGCTTATTTTAAAAAATTATCAGTAAGATTGACGTACCTCTGGAAAGACTGACAAATGAGAAACACAATCCAAATCACCAACACAGAAGGGAATAGGATGAATCACCACAGGCACCAAAAAGATAAAGAAATTCGACAAATATCTACACACATACACTGGGTAACTCAGATAAAATGGACCCATTTCTCAACAACCACTACAATGTATGTAATATGAAGTGATTTGAATAAACATAACTATTAAGGAAGCTGAATTCATAACTTTGAAACTCCCAACAAAGAAGCCTTTAGGTCTACACAATTTCACTGGATAATTCTATTAAACATTTTAGAAACAATAAATATGATCCTCTTCCAAAAAACAGAAAAGGAAAAATACTTCTCAATTTATTTAAGATGTCAGTGTTTCCTAAACTCAAAATGAGATTGATAGCACCTCACAAAAAGAACAAAGTGAAAAAAAAAGACTAAGAATTACCTACCAAACCTCTAATGAACAGGATTACTAAAATTTTAACAACAAAATAGCAAACAATTCAATAGTATATAAAGGAATTACACAGTATGCCCAAGTAAAGTGTATTCTAAGAAGGCTAAGCTGGTTCAATATTTTTAAATCAGAAGAAAGATCGCACGATCGTATCAATAGATGCGAAGGAAGCAAGTGCATGTTGACTTAACACAGTGCCGGCCAGTGTGCTGGAAAGAGCAACGGACCAGCTACCCACGAGCTGGACCAGGTCATCGTATGCTCCATGAAGCCAGGGCAGGAGAGAGCACTTTGCAGCTCTTGACAGGGAGAGAACTTCTTTTCTATTTCAAGTGATCAGCAAGCAGCCCACCTGGCCGCTAATTTAGACAACTCCACAACAACTTAAGAGTCTACCTTTGACTATCAGGTATCTGTAGCAATCTAAGCCTACTCAGCAGCTACAGAGGACTTTTAAGCTGTCTACAGTGCAGCACCAGCAACCACAGCCCAGTAGCCAGCTCCACTTCTACAGTAGCAGAAGCAACGTCTGCAGGAAGAGGGGCCTCCAACTGAAGAGCCAGCAGCAGCAGTGCTGTTGCCTTTACCCAGGAATGAAGCCAGTTTAACCTTCTTAGGGTGAAGACACAGAACTGCTCCAGACAAACAGAGGCCCTGGATCTAAAGCAACAGAAGGTGGGAGAAGAGGCAGCCTCCTCCCCTGCCAGGCCCAACCCTCACTCCGCACCACCTCCGCAAGGACCTGCATCATTGGACTCTTGTCCTCCCTACACGGACGAGGGTCCACATACAGCCAGGCCCCGACACACATGGGATGTCTCCTGAGCGCTGAGCAAAGTGGGCCAACGGCTTTGACTGCTGGGCGCACACAGACCAGGGATATATGAACACTAGCTATAAATTCAGAGACGGGGTTATTCTCAGAACAAGAAATTAGCCAGGTGAAGTGGCACATACTTCTGATCCCCCTTTGAGAGGCTGAGGCAGGAAGATCGAAAATCCAGTCTGGGCCACTTATTGACTTATCCAGGCCCCTCCTCAAAATAGAAAAATTTTAAAAAGAGCTGAGAGTGTAGCTCAGTGCAAAGGACCTTGATTCAATTCCCAGTACTGAAAAACAAAACAAAGTCAAGAAGTTATTTCTGGCCCCATTACCCTGTTAGTTAAATACCAGGCCAGGTTCTCACTCCTTTTTACCAGTGTTTTGTCACGGTCAACACCAGTGGCTGCAGGGGCAGAGTAAATCATTAACCCTGGTCCTACACGGGATCTGAATCGGCCGCAGGCTCAGCACCTGCCTGCCCACTTGCGCCTGCTCCAGCCACAGGAAGTACAAGGTACTGCTTCTGGCCTGAAGGTCACAAGACAGACACAGGAAACGCCACTGCCTTGGGACCAAGGGGCATGGCTCACGAGAGGACGGCAGGAGGAAGGACAGTGGGCTGGGCAGGGCAGGGCCTGGCATCCTGGGGTCTCCGAAAGCAAGCATCAAAGGAGTCATAAGAATCGTCTCCAGTAAGGTCACAGGCTTCAAGACAGGAAGGAAAAGCCTTGACCAGGCAGAGCGGCCCGGGAGATCACAGAGCAGGCAGCATCCAAACTGCACTCCTCTGGTGCAGGCTTAATTCAATTTTAGGGTCGTGATTATAAACTAACCGTCTCAAAAGACTCCTTGTATGGACTTCCCTGAACAATCCTATCACCTATTTTCCAGAGCTATTAATGCCTTGGTTCTTACTTCAAAGACACAAAGAGCTTGATGTTTCCCAAGCACATTTGCCAGCATCACTGTCCTCCCTGAGCTGTCACCTAGCCAACTCCTCAGAGCAGAGCAGACATCTTCAGGTTCTTGGAAAATTCAAGGATGGAAAAGACGAGGTTTTAATCTTTCCATACCACATCTGCCCAAGTACTTTCAGACCCATCTCTCATGCCACCTCTTCTGGGATCTGTCATTTATTTGCTTGATTTCTTTACACCCCGCCTTATTCCAAAAAGTCTTTGAAGCATATCCAGGCTTTTCCCTCCTAACCACAAGTAGACTCAGAGTTTCCCTAAACCCAGACATAGCCAGTATTTCTTCCCTCTGGACCACACACTTGTGAAACATGTGCAGAAATTTAACAGCTAAAACCAAAAAAAAAAAAAAAGAGGGGGAAAATTCAAGGAGAAATGTCTTGCCTGGCCCTACTCTCCCCTTCATCCACATCCCTGATGGAAAGGCCCATCCACAGGGCTGGAATTTCCTGAGCACAGGAACGCGTCTCTCTAGCCCCAACTCTCACTCACCACTACTCAAGCTTACATCGCTTGTTACTGTGAAACTGTAGCAACCAGCCTGCAAAGCAGTCGTCTCACTGTCTCCTTTGTCTCTCATGAAACTAACCTAGTGGTGCCCAAACAGATTCCCTCCCCCACGACAACCAGGGCAGAAGGATTTTTCCACTGCATCTGACTCTGACTTGTTCTTAAACCCATTTCCAGAATCGTGATGCGTGGTTCCCATAAACACATGACTTATTCTGCAGTTCAAAACTCACTAAACCACATTAATCGCTTCAGAGATGCCTACTCACCACGCTAATGATTTCCCCTGTAATTCATCTGCCACCAGTAATATGCCTAAATCCATTTGTATCTTTCCAGCACCTCCATTAGACAAGCACTCAAAAATATTTGTTGAATGAATAAATACGCAAATGCAAATGGAATTATTAACTGCTTAGGATAAGTCAAAACGTTGTATTAGCTATCTATGGCTGTAGAGCAAATTACCTTAAACTTAGCAATCTAAAATTACAACCATATATTATTTCAAGGGTTTTCTGAAGTAGAGAATCTAGGAGTGACTCAGGTGAGTGCTTCCAGACCAGAGTTTCTGATGATATCACTGTCAAAATGTTGGCAAAATCTTGGTCAGCTCTGGGCCCGATGGAGCAGGTGAGTCTGCTTTCAGAATGGTACACTCACGTGGGTATGGACAGACGGCCTCAGTCCCTTGCAATGTGGACCTTTTCACAGGCGGCTTGAGCATCTGACAACATGGAAGTTGAGCTTCCGGAGAACAGAGATCCAAAAGAAAGCAAGGAAGAAGGCACAGTGCTTCATGACCTACCAACAGCAGTCATATCCTGTTATGTACATAACATCATACTGGTTAGAGACCAGCCTATTCTATATGAAAGGGGTACTAAGGAGCAAGAACATCAAAGTGTGGATCTTTGGGAGTCAACTTAGAGGCTGACTACAATGAACTCCATATGCACTCTGATGTACTTCACCATTACAGATATTCTTGCTTCCATACTGCTTCTTATCTAATGAATTTAGAATTTACAGCATATCCCACTTTCTTCTTAATGTGATAAAAGAGTAATGCCAAATTTTTCCATGAAGTAGAAGGCTATTTCATGACCTTGGCAAATCTTTGGAAAACTGTCCATCAGGCAGAGTTTAGAGGATCAGAGACAGTATAACACAAATTAAGCAGGATTTCCAGCAATAAAATGAAAGCTTTTTCCCTTTCAGATGTTAAAGATTCAACAGCTTGCAGTGCTATAGCAGCTGCTGTCGTCCTTGACTACATCAAACAGCCCCTCATTGCACTGCCAGGGTCCACCTCTAGAGATGCACCTGGCATGGGGCGCCCAGCAGTGACCCCAACTTCTACTCCGGGGCCCTGAACAGTGTCCACAGACAGATGAGATGTCTCAGAATATCCATCCTGTCTGGGGAGGCGGGCAGGAACCCTCCCAGCATGCTCCTGTGAAGGTCTCACAGTGTCCCCAGCGCTGGCCCATTGTAAGAGTCCCTTGAAGTGAATGCTCTTCATTGCCAGCATGACACTTATTCCTTCATCCTGGAGCCTCTCAACTCTGCTAAGTTTCAGACACATTTTATAGTCAGGCAATTAGCACTTAGCAAAAAGTAGAGACTCAGAAACAAAAGGTGCCTTATGTGAGTCCATCCCTTTTGATTTCTCCGTGGGAGTTGACAGAGGAGGGACAGCTAATAACCCCGTGAAAAGTAGACCTGGACCCCAGGACTAGTGAGGCCTCAGAGCCCGGACACCCATCTCAGGTGGCAGCTTGAACACAGCGTCCAGCATCTCCTCATGTAGAGAGATCACTGACGGAGTATGCCCTGTCCGTAGCTCAGCACATCCTCTCCTCTCCCTCCAAGCGTCCTTTCTGACCTCCACCACCCTTAGGAAAGAACAGAGCCCCCTGTGGTGCCCCACTCTGGTCTGTGTGAGCTGCTTCCTAACGGTCCACTTCACCTCCCCCCAGGCCCCACCATGGCACACACTGGCCTCCGTGGTCTTCAGCCAGCTTGAGCCCAGATCTCGAGCCCTTTGCCCGGGCTGGCTGCTCTGACTGGACCATGCCAGGGCTGCTTTCTTTTTTGAACTCTAGTAAATTCCCGTTCATCCTATAGGTCACTGTCATTTTCCTCAGCAAATTTTTCTTCCCTCCCCCATGAACTGTAAAGCACCCATCAGAACAGAACTGTACAAGTATCCCTAGAGTTTTCTAAATAATGTTGTCTTGCTTTATTTTTGTGCATCTTATTTCTACAACCTATCGCAGTACCTGGTATAAAGGAATGATTCATAGACATCTGCTTAATTAATTAGTGACTAAGAATGAATGAAGATTTCAAAACCAATATCAATGACCCACTCCCAAGGGTTAGATATTTTTGTGGACTCTAACCTTGAGTGTGTGCTTTGCAAAAGCCCTTCCCCCAACTTTAGCCCTCTTTGTCACAGTGAGAAGCAGGCAAGTGCTCTGCCCCCACCACCAGGGCCCTGGACTATGTCCCGTGAGGACAGGCCTCACATCTGCTGCTCCGCCTGAGGCCACCTTCTCCTTGCACTGCACATGAACGTGTTCATTTTCCGGGTCAGTTCCAGGGTCTCTGAGCACCGGCCCTCATCCTCAGTTGGAAATGCTGGAAAACACCCACCTGCGTGACCAGAGACGGGGCGCCGGGTATGGTCACTGAGGACTGTCAAGCATCCCGCATTCCTATGTATAGAACCTTCCCGTGAATTTCTTCAACACCTTCTTCCTTCCCTGTGGTGCTAAAGCCAAAACCCTCTCTACAAAGCAGCAACAGCTAAATCTGTGCACCCCAAGTCGCAGCAATAGACCTAGAAGGAAGAGCCTTGCACCCTGTCATCTGGGCCAGAACAGACAGAGGCCCTCATCATAAACATTCTATCCCCGGAGGGCCACCCTCTGTGGCTCTTAACTGTGATCTCACGGATTCTTTAAAATAAATAAGATAGTCGGGCGTGGTGGCTCACGCCTGTAATCCCAGCACTCGGGAGGCAGAGGTAGGAGGATTGCTGAGTTCGAGGCTTGCCTGGGCTACATAGTGAGCTCAGGGCCAGCCTGAACTACAAAGCGAGACCCTGTCTCATAAATAAATAAATAAATAAGATATATTTTACTCACTCCCGGGTCAATGTTCTTCCTCCCTCTTGCATTTAGGCAACTGCAATTCTGTAACTACTCTAACCTTAAAGCTGAGTGTCACTGAAACAGACTGGATATAAACCCAGTTGATTTTCAGAGCACTGAGGGCCTTGGGAAGAGGAGATTCCCCTTCATTCCTACCTTGGAAGTATTTGGTACACTTACGATGTCAGTCACCGAACTGAGAGCTGTCTCCCCCCTGCACTGTGCCAGTGAAAGCAATAAGCCTGTTCCAAACTCCTGTCCTGTATAGACCTCACCCACGGGGCCTACAAGTTTGTTGTCATTTTATTTGCACATCTTTCTCCCCATGAGGTCATAAAAAGTCCTTGAAGCTACAGGCCATGGCCTGCCTGCCTGCCTGCCTTTGTGGTCTTGGTGACTAGCCCGGTGCCGACACATAAGACATGTCCAGCACTTGCTAAGGCATGAACCGAAACAGCAAGATGAGTCTGCACACCTCGAAGTCTCTGAAGCCCATGGCAGGGGATTCACAGAAGGTCAGTTAACATGCCAGAGGCATACCCAGGGGTGCTCCATCTCCTGGGGAGACACCCAGGAGTGTTCTGTGTCCAGAGATCATCAGAGAACAGCCCCCAAGTTTTCCCATGATCTAGTGACCCTCAGGGCACATGGAATGCCTGGTATCAGAGCTACAAAGGGGTGTTAGGCACACAATTCCTTGCATTTATGTACTTTTTAATCAATATGGGAGCTAGAAAGGGACACAATTTTCAAAAGAGCCATTTTGAGACAGAGAAACAAAAGAACTAATGCAATTTTTATCAAGTGTGCATTGTGCCATGTCCCTTTTGCCTAAAGACCCGTGCACTCAAGGCCTGTGTGGGTTCCCAGAAACGCTGTCCTTTCCCGAGTACCTGACTGCAAACTTGAAGGCTTCTCTGGTTCTCAATAGCTGTCACTCACACTAGGTTGATTATTGCAGGTTAAAATGCAGAAGAAATGAATTTCTACAGTTTTCCTCGCTAACCTGGCTCTTTTCAAAAAGACAGAGATGAGATTTCACACTCAATTAGCCATGTCTGAGGGAGGCGACTCTCCTGATCCTGAGATTAGCACTGGTTTTCCCGTGTGACCTTCTGCAGAACTCACACTCAAGAACCTGTTTGGAGACCGGTAGGGAAAGGGAAGGGAAACTCTATAACTGATGCAGGAGAAAGACACCATGGCATACACTCAGTTCTTCGAAACTGAATTTGCTAAACGACATTAGCAAATCACTGGGTAAAAAACACGCATACAAAATTGGGTGAAAATGGTTAAGGAGGGCAGAAGTTTCGACATTACTGAACCTGAACAAAATTCCTAAAGGTCATAGAATATGAAAACATGCGGACAATGTTACAAAGAATTCACAATATGAACAGACAATATGAAAACGCAGACTTACTACACACGTCCATGCTGCAACCCCTAACAATACTGCCTGCAGGCTCTGGAGGCAGCACGGCCCCTGCTCAGCCTGGGCCGGCCGAGCTCATCCCCCTCAGCCTTTGCTTCTCACCAGTCCCGCCACTCCTCGCCCAGCTCACCCCAAGACAACACAAGGCCCTATCAGGCTCTTAATAAAAAGCCATTATCTATTGTTCCCACTTTGACCACCACCTTCAGACCCAATCTCATCTACCCATCTTAACTCTTTTGCTTTTCTTTTAAGACAAGGTCTGGCTTTGCAGTTCAGGCTGGCCCTGAGCTCACTATGTAGCCCAGGCAAGCCTCGAACTCAGCCTTTGCCTCCTGAGTGCTGGGATGACAGGCGTGAGCCACCATGCCTGGTATTGTTGTATGTGGTTACCGAAAATCGAACCAGACACCTTGCACTTGCTAGGCAGGCGCTGGAACCATTGAGCTAAATCTCCATCTTAACTCTTAACGTACCTTTTACTATAGAACACTTCAAACATTTGTAAAAGTAGAGAGAATAGTATCATTAACTCTTGCTTACCCTTCATTGGGCTTAAGCACTCACTGAATGGTGGACCTGCCCTCTATACCCCATTCACTTTCCCCCAGAATGAATTATTTTAAAGCAGATTCCAGGAAGCCTATCATTTCATCCATAAATATTCCTTTAAAGGAGAAAAACTCTTAACAAACACTCCTGTCATATTCGCTATTATCACTTCTCAATAGCATTAACATACAGATGGTTTTTCAATGTTCCCAGAAATTTCAGCTATTTTGTTTTTATAATGGGTATATTTGAATCGGGATCCATATATGGTCCTTCCTCTTGAATCTCTTTACATCCGTAGCCACCTTAACTTCTTTCTCCAACAAGGCCCAGCCGAGACACATTATCTCCCTCTCCCACCTACAAGGCATCCTTCACGCTCTACTCAGGGCCCAGGATGTCCCCAGCCACCATGCTGCCACCTATAAACCTAAGTCCAACTCCAAAACTGTCTTCTCCATGAAATCCACCCTCAACTGCGACCAGCCCACCTCCCAGGCAAGAGCCAAGAGGGTCTCGGACATCGTCTCCTATTGCATTGAATGTGGCCCTCGCGTTGGGTATCTGCTCTCCTACAGCCAAGCTGGGGGTTGCCCACCTCTCCTCTCATCTCCTGTGGGGCAGATGCTATTTAACTTCTCTTTCTGGGCCTCAAAGACCTTAGTACCACACCCTGCACCTTCGATCCTTCTCTGCCCTCACCCACCCATTCTCTTATGAGACCGGTGTTGCAAAATTGCTGAATTGTAAGCATTCTGAAAATGCCTAGTGGTCCCAAAATTCTATTTCCTGATATCTTCTTCAAAATATATACAATTAGCCCTTCCAAGATGAATGTTAACATTATGATACTGCTCTTAACGGACAATTTACTTTCAGGAGAGATCGTTTTATTTCTCAAGACCCCCAAAACAGTCTAATGCTCAATCCTGGGGTTGCTGGGGACTCTTCGGACGTCCTCCCTTTTGTCTGCTCTTCTCTCTAATCTACAACACTTGCCACCATCTATTAAGCACCAAGCCCACTAGGGGAAGCCAAGTGGTAAAAAAGGACAGTCCCCAGAGTAACAGGAAAGATAAAAGAAAGGACAAATTTTCCAACAGCACCAGGTGGGTGGAAACTATAAGACCCAAGAAGCAACCAGCTAATTTCCCAAGGGAAGTGCGATTTACCTGGGCCTCCTCTCAGAAAAACAAACCTAGAAAGAGGGCAGTTCCCTTCTAAAATGTGAAAAAGCATAAAGGACACGTAACAGAGTCAAATAAGGTGCCACAGTACTGAGGCGTGCTTAAAAGGCTCTTTGATCGACAGAATCCTTTTCTGACAGATGCACTCCTCTATAAGGGAAGCGAGACTGTCCTCATCCCAACACACGCCTCCAAGGCCCACCCACTGCCCGCTGGGTTCCCGTCCCTTCTGCGGAGCACTGTACCCTGCCTGGCCAGGAAACTCAGAATTCCTGTCCACACAGCGATCTTCTGCTCTTTAAAAGGTGTGGCCATCCTGGTGTCCAAAAATCCAGTACGAAGTATCTGCTTGGAATACCTGCACAATGTTCTTAATATAACTTGACAGTCTTCACCAAATGTTCCAGTAATTTAAAACTTTTAGTGCTCAGCTCAGGCCAGGACGAAGTGCTTGTTAGATGGCAGTGATAGAAGAGCACTTTAGAAGTTTTTTGGCTCGGGCTAGTGGCAAAAGCTGGAAAAACTGCTGGGAGAAGGTTGGGCAGCCTCCTCAGACCCATCCAGGAAATGAACTTTTTAATGCAATTCACTTCCTTAAAGAAACGTCACCTTTTAGTCGCAGCTGTTGACGTCTGTCCCCTGCAGCAGGGAAAAGCCTAAATGTCAGTGAACAAATTACAGAAATGCTCTTTGCCAGATTAAAAATTTATATTGATTCTTTCTCCAAGTATTTAATAGAATACTCTCAAAATTCTATTCTATAATACCATCTTGTAATAAAGTACCAAAAGATAGCGTTTGTCTACTGAAGGGACTTTTTCCATAAAATATGACCCTCAGACTCTCTCCGCAGCTATCTTTAGAGGCAAAGCCTGCCTAGAAATAACTCAATCATGAGCCTTTTCAAGAAATGGCAAGGAAGCCCCAAAGCAAGACTCAGAGTAATTCGGAGCTCTCTAAAAGACCTCCAGCACCCCACTGGACCAAACCCACTCAAACCACCCAGCGGGACTCAGTCCCCGGAGGGGCAGCTTTCTCTCCCTGCACAGGGTCACTATGGCCAGATCTTGTGCTGAACCCCGCCACATGGTCACACATGATTACTAGCCAGCCAACAGATGGGCTACGTAGGCTCTATGGGATTTAAAAAATTTAAATGAACAGTTACAAGTTGGAGATCTCACACCGACATCCAGATTATCTGGCTTCTCTAAAAATGGAAAGAGGTTGCAACATAGGAGCAGGGTGGTCTGGTGGAAAGTGGGAGGCAGCCACTCCACGTGTGCCAGGAGGGGAGAGGACCAAGTGAATCCAGCATTCTCGGGGGTGGGAACCGGCAGGGACTTCATTCCCCACCCTGTGGACAACTCAATGTGGGGGATACGCAAGCCACTAAACAGAGGCCACCACAATCTGTTGAGGAGAAAGGTACTGTCAGCAAAGCAAAATGTGACCCGGGCTAAGGGGCTCCACCAAGCCCCTAGGGTAAACTCTTTCACACCAGCTTCCTGCCCTCTCTGCCAATGACACATTTCAACCAACCCGAGTTCTTTCTCCAGACTATGCACTGCAAGAACGCTGAACTAACACACAAAGGTCCCCACACGAAGCCCTGGTTGTCCCGTGGACCGCAGTTCCCAATGACAAAGATCTTCCCGCTACTGGCTTCCTTCCGCCCCCACGCATGCACGACAGACCCAGGAAGGACTCAGCTGCCCAGTGCTCTCGCTGCCCACCATGAGCTACCCAGAACATGACACATGCCCTAGGGCTTTGACGCAGGGACCGCCGGGTGGTGGAAAGGATGTGTCTCAAGGAGAATCACAGGCGGGAGCTCCCTGCACAGACCTCCTGGGGCATCACCACGTGAAGGCCAAGGCAAGGACATCAAGCTGACCACGGCGAGGGAACGAGAGGCCAAGCAGATAATGCCCCCTCGAAGCTGCTATGACTAAATTAGTTCTGCGTTTTCCCATCAAATTAAATCAAATCTCAAACAAAAGCTAAGACAGACAAATCAACAGAGGCTCTTTGAAAGTATCCCAAAGCTATAATAACCCCGAGCAGAATATTTCCCAGACTTGTCCCTGTTAGAACAAACAAACCCATCTCTCACTTCTTGTCATTTGTGATTACCATGACGTAACTGAACACCAATGAGGTACGGTGGGGCCGGGGGTGTGAAGGCTCCTAGGGCCGAGCTGTCACTGTGACTTTAACAGGATAAACCGTACCACGAGCTCTTTCTTCAACAGTTTTAATCTGTTACAGAAAATCTGAAAATTTAGATTCTGTAATTCCCCCTTTCTCTAAAGATGGCGTGATGTCTCCAAGTCTTTCCCCTTCTAAATATTGTTCTTCTCTTCCTCAGAGAGCATGTGGCTTGAACCAAAAGACTTTGACATAACTTAGAATCTACTTGTTGAAGCCAAGAATTCAATTATGAGAAAATTATCTTGGAAGGGTTTGAACAATTCAGCTAATTAGCCCACTTGTGATTTTGCTGAGAAGTAACTGAATTATTGCCCTGAAGGCTGCACACAGTCCCCGGGTACAGGCCAGGTGGGGTGCCCGAGGATGCCAGACACCTGGAGCCTGCCTGCAGCGCTGACCTTCGGCAAAGTGGCACCGGGCCTCTGATTGAGGACCGTCTTCCACTTTGCCCGGCAGGACGCAAGTCAGACCTTCTGAGACGCAAGTCTCACCTTCTGCAATAGCGTTTAACCCGTGTCCACGTTTATAGACTCTTTAAGTCTATAAACGTTCTTCATGGTTCTGGTGAACCATGAAGCTTATGCTTCTTTAGCAAGCTCTAGTTCTGCGAGCTGATGAGACTGAGTTTAACTCTGTGATTAAAAGGCAAGAAACGAGCCAGCTCTGGTGTGGGAGAGACGTCTCGGCCAGTGCCCCGCCCCTCTCCCTGCACAGCACACGCACCTTGGTGGCCTCCTCCACGCTCTCCCTCAGGGCCTGCAGCTCCGAGTCATACTGCTCCTTCAGCCTGTCCATCTCCTGGTCGTGGCTGGAAACCTCTTCTTTCAGGGCCCCCTTCAGGGCAGTGAGCTCGCGCTCTCGCTTCCTCATGAGGTCTTCCAGCTCCTCTTTGGCGATCAGCAGGTCGTGGAGGTCTCGCTTTGCCTGCAGAAGCTCCTAAGAGGTGACAGGGGACAGAGGAGGTGAACAGCGGACACCTCCGAGGCGGCTCCGGCCCGGCCCTCCTTCCTCGGACCGACACTGCTCTCCAGCACGTCCGCCCTTCTTCTGCCCCGCGCAGCTCTCCTTCCCCGGGGCCGTGCCTCAGCTTCTCCGAGAATGACGGTGAGGGAGAAGGGGAAAGTGAGTTAACCGGCCCCGCGGGGAGGCACTGTCTGGCCCTGCAGCTCACTCCATTTCCGAGGGATGCTGCGCTGTCCTTCCGTGCCCCTGGGCGCGCTGCGGCTGCACTGGCCGCTCGGCCTGCTGCCTTGCCTGCTTCCTGCCTGCGCAGCCCTCGCGCTCGAAGCCTCCACCCACACTCCAGGTGCTTCCCCAGTCTCCACTCTCTGTCCTCGGCACTCCAGGCCCTCCGCCCAAGCTGCTTCCCAGAGAAGTGAGTGCCCCTGCCAACCTGCCCCGCGTTCTGACTTCACCAGTTGTCTTTTTGCCACTTTATGTTTTCCTAAGATTTCCCTTGAATCTTGGCTCCCAACCAGTCGTGGCACCGAACCTGTTGAAAGGGCCGTTTCTGCTCACGGCCTCTGCATCACGACCCCAGCTCGCCCCTCCGTCGCCGCGTCTGCAGCCCTCTGTCCTCACCGTACTGACACAGCCCCTCCAAGGCCGTGGCGAGGGCCTCACCTCCCTCCCGACGGCCTTCCTCGTCCTCGATCCGCCCTGCCCCTCTCCTCAAGGTCCTCCACTGCCCTGCAGTCCAAAAACTGCTCTCTCTCTGGTCTTCCCCCTAGGCCATGTTTTCTATGAGGATCTTTTCTGGCTTTTCTCTCCCTCTTTTAAAAAGCTCAGATGATCCCCAAGAATGTAACTTTGCATTCTTTACTCTCCTTTAGCAAGCTTATCCATTTTTCCCCAAACTGTTAATTCTACAAAAAAAAAAAAAAAAAAAAAACACCCTCTGAGCCCTGACCTGAAACCCTTCTTGGGGTTGGCTCCTGCAGCACCACCAGGAACTGCTGGGCACACACACCTGCACCTTCCCCAGCACCAGGTCCAGAAGGCTGTAGCTGCAGGTGAATTCTTCCTGCTCCGTCCCTTCCACTTCCTGTTTTCATTATTTCTGTGACTGAACCGCCTGCTCCCAAACCCCCAACCTCAGGAGCGTGGCAAGAACTCTGACTCTCGTCTCCGACTCTCATCTCTCGTCCTTGTTCCTCACTGGAACATTTTAGATGTTTCTTATCCTCTCACCTCCCCAGGTTAAGCCCACGTCACCCTCTGCACCAATGCTCCACAGGAGGCACGCACCTGCCCCCAAACCTAGCGTGTCATCTGCAGCCTCCGTGACAACATCCACAGACAACCTCCAGGATGACCTTCCCTTCCGTCCCGCTCCCCTCTGCCTTTCGGAAAACCTTCAAAGACCCAGATTCTCCTCAAAGTCTTCCTAAGTCCCTCCCAAATACCTCACACTTCTACTCTTTCTTTGGCACTCTTGACCCTATCTTGCATTCTAGGTTTTGTGGTTATTTTTTTCTGATCTCCCTCCCTGGGCTGTCGGCCTCTTCAAAGACAGACGCAGAACTGGCTTCTCGTGTGTATTACAGCAGCATTAGGAGTATCTGTCTGCTCTGGAACGAAGTTCTAAGTGCCAAACAGCGAGGTCTGGGGTCTCAGAACTCTACACCCAAAGCTCCCTCAGTGCAGCTCTGAGTCAGAACACATCCTGTGCTCGGAGGCCCAAAAGATGGATGGAGAAGAGAGAAAGGGAGAGGGAGAAGAGAGAAAGGGAGGGAGAGAAGGAGAAGTAAAAAGAATTAAGACGTGTCATGTACATGTACCCACTTTTCATGATGTGTGTCATCATTATGTAATTCAAACATGGAAAAATAAAAGCAAAATAACTTCAGAAATGAACACAACCTGTTCACGTGGGGACCGTGGCCCACAAGACATTCAGCCGCCGCCTCCACTCGTGACACCGCCTGCTAGAGTACAAACGCATTTGAGTCCACCTAAATATGACGGGCAGTGAGGTCTTTGCGTCGTCCAGGAGACGCAGCTCTGCGGAACCCGGACAATCCGGCAGACCCCGCTACACAGGCTGCCTGGGGCATGGGAATCCGCCCAGCAAACACTCAGAGGAACTGTCCCACTCATCCAGGGAGCTAGGGCAGCTCTACCTCTCCTTTACCGAGAGCTCACGGAAATACACCCTGCCCTGACATCTGTCACTTGGGACGCCTGGCTGTCGCCGCCCGGAAATGACAGCTGTCGCAACTGGCCACCTCTCCAGCGCTGGCTGGAGCCTCCTGCCAGCCTCTTCAGAGCAGCCCTGGGATTCTGCCTTGACTTCCTGTTCTTACACATTTCTCAGTTGTCGGGGCGATAAAGCAGTGCCTCTTCCCACACTTATCTTTTCCAGGACTTGTCTGTGTTTTGTGTTGCCACAGGGAGGTTTTCTGGCGCACCCCACACTGACAGGCTGTTATCTGTGGCTTAAGTGGACTGTGCCCCACAAATCCAATCAGATTACACCTTGCCCGACCGCACAGCAGACTTGAGGCTTTCCAGAGGGCACCTCAAAGCACAAGAGGATGCAAATGCCTCACTCCATGACCTCAGGACTTAACTGTGTCAAGTCAAAGAAGGCAAGAAAAATACAAAACTTCACAGGGTGCACAGACATCGGGGAAACATACCTCTTTGTAGACTCCAAGCAAGGAAAATTTCAGCTCTTTAGACTCAGTGCTTTCTACACCTGATGTACTGACATGTGACAAGCAGCCAGCAGGTTAAAAAAAAACCAAAAACCTAATGCGTATGCTGTGCGTTTCAGAGGAGTCTAGAAAGGCCGCTGCATAAAAAGAAACGTGCTGGGCTGGAGATTTAGCTCAGTTTGTTCTGGCACCTGTCTCGCAAGTGCAAGGTCCTGAGTTCGATCCCCGGTAACCACATACAATGCTGGGCGTGGTGACTCACGCCCACCAGCAATCAATACCACATACCACAGTGCCGGGCGTGGTGGCTCACGCCTGTCATCCCAGCACTCGGGAGGCAGAGACAGGAGGTTTGCTGAGTTCGAGGTTTGCCTGGGCTACAGAGTGAGCTCAGGGCCAGCTTGAACTACAAAGCAAGACCCTGTCTCAAAAAAATAAAAAGAAACGTGCTACACATTTCCAAAGTTTCAAAGAGATGACTCTTCTAGAGGATGAAAATTATTCTGGAACTGGAGACTCTAACACACTCAGACCTTAAACAGGCGAGCCACAGCAGGGAGGAGACCAGATGGTGGCTCCTTTCTCCTCACGGTTCCTTCACCGTCCACACAGGGAGGAGGCTGGGGACAAACAAAGGTCCTGGGGTTTGTCAGGCATAACGGAGGGGCGCACCCTTTGAATGGACTTGCTTGTGCGGAAGTCCACCGTAGAAAACGGGGCAGAGACCCAAAGAGCCAAGAAGGAAGGAAAGAAAGTGGCCGTCCCAGCAGCCACCCTTAGAGACAGGCTCCTGTACTCCAAACGCTGCCTGGCCGCAGCTCCGCCGCGTCAGGATGGAGAAAACATGGCCAGACATCTGTGCACAAATGCTTCCTCCAAGTCCACCGGGGCCCACCCGGGCCTGGGCTCGGCGAAGAGTGAACAGCAGGTTTTGCCCACAGTGTACCCGACAGAGAAACCTGTAGTCTCTCCCTTGAGATGCACCGCAGAGGCTGAGAACCGCGACCTTTCCTACTTCTTGTTCAAATTGCGGACTCTGGTAACATCACATCGAGTGGATTTTAGCCATCAGAAAGCCTCGTTGCTGGGGACAAACTGTCCTCGATCGACACAACTCAATCACAGGGTTTTGGTGACATTAAATGTTGGCAAATGCCAGGAATGAGACACCACGAGACTCCGATGAGGGAAGCCCCATCTCAGGGTCACAGGCAGCACTGAGGAGGGACACTGGGCCACCAGGGGGCCCCTTGCCTGAGCCTCGGAAGTGGAAGGCGGTGTGTCCGTTGACAAAGAAATAGCCGAAAACTTGTTCTATATTTTCTGTAACTTGAGTTAAAAACTTAATTTTCTGAAACATCAGCTCAACTACAAATGAAAAATTCTCTGTTGCTGGTCAGTTGTACAACTTCGCTGAAGAAGAGAGCATATTCTAGTCGTTGTTCTTTTTGTCTTTTTAAGATAGGCTCCCACACAGCTGAGGGCAGCCTCAAACTGATAGCAATCCTCCTGTCTCAGCCTCCTGGGTGCTGCAAACACAGGTATGCACCATCACACCCCGTCTCACCTTGAAACTATTCATTTCTCTACTGTTATTTTACAGATTCCATATAGATTTTTTAAATGAAATATAAACTGTTAAAGGTGATTTCTGGGCTGGATAGCTCAGTGGTAGGGCACACAATTCATTTGCATGAGGCTCTGAGAACAATGCCTAGCCCCAAAACAGAATCATGAGCCTTTGCCCGTCCAGCAAGCTGCCGCACGAGGGACAGGGCCTGAAACCCTTTTCTAACATTAAAAAGCCCAAAGGTTCCTTGTGTTTATAAGCCAAAAGCCAGGGAAAACTTGGCCACAAGTATAATTTGTTATCAAATTCTCCAAGGTCACTTTTTTTTTTTTTTTGAGACAGGGTCTCAGTTTGTAGTTCAGGCTGGCCCTGAGCTCACTATGTAGTCCAGGCAAGCCTTGAACTCAGCAATCCTCCTGTCTCTGCCTCCCGAGCGCTGGGATGACAGGCGTGAGCCACCACACCCGGCTCCAAGGCCACTTTTTATTAAAATATGAATAAACTGGAAGTGACGAGGTGAGGGGTCTATTTTTTAATGCTGCAGAAGTCACAGATCATGATTTAACTGTTGTTGACAAGTCAGAGGGAACCAATAAAAGCAGTGAAGATGATTTCTTCCCCTTCCAAGGGGAAGAAAACCACTTAGGCCTTGAAGCTAACTCTGCTCCCAGCCCCTAAATCCTCCTGCAAGGAGGTGGTGGCAGTTGATTTAGATCCTGTTAGGAAGGGAACAAACAACTTGGAACCAGCAGCTCCAGGAACATGGTGAAGGAGAGTGGCACCTGTCTCCTGTGTAGCCGTCTTGTGAGCAGCCCCAGCCTGAGCACAGCATGCTCCCCAAGGAAACGCTGTCTGCTGCCAGATAAACAGTAGCAAACTGCCTCATCCATCAAGCTGTGTTCGGTACTGGATGTCAGCATGAGGTGTTCAGAACTGAATATGCAGTGTGATTGACTGATGGACTGACTGACTGACTGACTGATTTGGTACTGGAGATCAAACTTGTGACCTTCCACTTGTGAGACAGGTGCCAGAACCACTGAGCTAAATCCTCATTCCTGCAAACTGTTTTAGAATCATTCCTTTTTGAAGGGCTGACTCTTAAGATAATTTAAACACTGAAGATTACTCACTGGCTACTGCATTTTGCACTTAGCTAGGCATGAAATGGCAGAAAGACACAAAGGTGAGATGCTTTTTAATAGCTGGTTAGAAGAAAGAGATAAAGACCGAAACAGAATACGGACAAGTGGCTGACGTGGAGACTTAGCCTAAGGACAGCTGACTGTTTTAGGTTTGGATGATTAAGGAAAATCGGCAACTCAGCAGAATTCCCAGCAGCTAAGGGAAACTCCTTTTAGAGCCAATGAAATGTCCAGTGGAGGAATCAGAGAACATGACAGTCTAATCTTTCATGTGAACCTGTACGTACTGAAAGCCAGGAACTCTTCAGGGACACCATTTCTGAGACTGTCTCCTTAGGAAATTTTTTTCAAGTAAAGACCAGTGTAAAAAATACCCACCACGGGATTTGTTCATAATTTCAAAATAAGGAGAATATACAATAGTGACTGGGCAGATTGGAGTCTATCATCTTAAAAATTAACTAAGAAGGTAGCCTAAATAAGGAAAATGGTTCTAACGTGTTAACTTTGAACAGCAGGTCCCAAAAGTGTCACCACACCCTGGCTGTGCCTACATATTAATATAAAGATGAGTGGGTGAAATCTGCTCATGGAGAGTGAGGCCAAGGGAAAATGCTGAAAAAAGCAATCCCTTATATATTAAGAAAATGGATACTACACCATGTCTCAAAGTCTCATTTTATGTTACATTTTATGTAACATGTTATGTTATAGTGTTTCGTAGAAGAATACTCATATTTTCAAAGTCCCATTCTAACAAACCTTGTCCTTGTGACTCTGAGCTCTAAGGAAGGTAGAGCTGTTACACGTGGCAGAACATGACAAACATGGTGGGGTTCACGGACTCATCTAATAGGTGGCAAAGAAGGTCTAAGTAGGCACTGACCAGAAGATGGTTCTCTAGAAAATAGCTCTCCCCACCCACAGGAGAACAAGCTCCTGTGCCCGTGCTGTGTGGCTGCAGGGACAAGAAAGGCGAGTTCTCCACAGGAGGAACTAAAGTCCTCCCTCGGGGACTACTTCCCAAACAACCCAGGGAGGGGAGAGAAAACAGCTGACAACTGAGGCTTAAAGAAAATCCAGGAACTTACGAGACAGAGACTTTTAACCCCAAAAAAGGGACTAAGAAAGCACCTAAAGCCTAAGGAAGAAGCAGTAGAACATTAAATACTGACAAGAAGCCTTTAATGTTTACTGTTCTGTGTGGGAAATGGGGGAGGATCTTTGTTCTAAATTACATATCACTTATTTCTACACCAAATCTTGTAATGAAATACACTTCACAACTATCTCAACATGATGTCACAGAAATATCAAAATATTAGAATGGATATAGAGATAAAAGGCTCAGCTTTTTCTCACTCTCAGACAGACAGATGGATACTTTAGGGTTGGTTTTGGTTTTTTGCTTTTTACTCACAACGCAGTCCATGCTGGTCTTGAACTCATTGCAATCCTCCTGTCTCTGTCTCCCGAATGCTGGGATTATAAGGGGACACCACCACATTGGCCTGACCCTCAGGTAAATTTACTCCTAACAAAATGTAGATGTTCAAAATCAACATTTTTGTTCTCTACTCATTTCATAGTTGGTACCTCAGCAGAATGGTAATTGACTCAGAGCAGAGAAGACAGGTGTTTGTCAAGCCCCATATCATTACCAAATGCTAAGCGGACTCAATCCTATCCACTGACTCACAGATTTAAAAGACAGTCACATGAACCAGGGATTTAGCTCAGTGGTTCCCGCATTTGCCTGGCAAATGCAAGGTCCCAAATTTGATCCCCTGGTAACCACACACCACAGTGGTGGCTCATGCCTATAATTCCAGCACTCAGGAAGTAGAGGCAGGAGGACTGTTGTGAGTTCAAGGCTGTCCTGGGCTACCTAATGAGTTCAGGATCAGCCTGAACTACAAAGTGAGACCCTACCTAAAAAAATGTAAAAATTAAAAAATAAATAAAAATTTAAACAATACAAGCTTTTTTGAGGGGTATCTGGGAATTGAACTCAGGACCTTGTGTTTGCCAGGCAGGCACAATGCCACTGAGCTGCATCCCTGGCAATTAATATGATCTTAATATTTTTCCATAAACACTGTATTTATAAAGTACTCTTGGCCAAAGTTTAACCTGAATCTACCTGTGTTTAGCTTTAGTTTCCAATATGCTAAAATTACAGAAGATAGTGGAACAAGGACACCATAGGAAACAACCAGGCAAGTCTGGAAGGCGGGCAAACTTCTGGCTTCTTCAGAAGGCCAGCAAGACGGGAGAGGGGGCAAGGAGGTGGGGACAGAACAGGACGAGCTACGAAGATAAGGGCTCTACAATATGCTCGGGACAACTAGAAAATCACAAATGTGGACTGAGTATTAGAAATATTACTGGGTATATAATAAAAATTAATTTGGGGTTATAAAAATGGTACTACAACTCTGTAAGAAAATTCCATCATTTTTTCAAAGATGTGTGCTGAAAATTTGGGGGGTGAGATGTGGTGTTGTTTGTAAATTGCTTTGAAAGAGTTCAGTAAATAAACAGATGGCACAGAAGGACAAACGGAATCACCAATGGAGTTAATGGGACAACCGGCGGCTCTGTGCTGGGATCTATGGTGCTGATGATGGACCATTCTTTCTACTTCTCGCTGTGGCTGATGATCTTCCTAAAACGACGTTCGCGAACAATGAGCTCTGTCGCTCACTGACTAGCCACAGGCACAAGCACCGCCCTGTCTCCCCCATCCTCTCCAGAGACGGAGCCAGTTCCCCCCAGCCCCCCGCCGGCGCTCAGCCTCTCACCTCAATCAGAGCCGCCTTCTCCCTGTCCTCCGACCGCTTGGCGCTGTCCAGTTCATCGTGCATCTCTGAGAGCTGGTCCTGCAGATCCCTGATCTCCGTCTGGTGCTGCTCCCGCTCCATCTTGACCTGGAAGAGCCTGGCAGGAGAGGCAGCCCGCAGACACTTGAGCCCCCGACTCGGGCCTTCAGACGCTCACACAGAGGGAGCCTCCCGCCTCCACCCGGCACTGAGCAAGGAGTCAGCCTGCAAGGGCCTCTGCTAAGCACGGATCTTCCCAGAGATGAGAGTTCAAACCAGCCAAGTGGGTGGGAAAGGCTATAAGGACACTCTCTCCCTAAGAGGGAAACACAGAGTACTAGAGTTTGGACACTGAACATTAAAAAAATCACGCACACACACTCACACACAAATTGTTGGTATTTTTTCACCAAAGTCACTACACTCTGCACTACTCTGGTACTGCGCTCTAGACCAAGAGGATCAGCAAATTATGCCCACGGGCTGGTGCAGCCCACCGTGGTTTGTAAACGAAGTGCTGGGGAACACGGTCAGGTTCATTCATGTCCTGACACACCTCAGGGCTGAGCACCCGCCACGAAGACCGTGCTACAAGGGATCTGACAAGGAAAGGCTGTGGCCTCTGGTCCACACCACGCTTGCAACTCCTGCACCTTTTTAGTTTGGAAGTTGTTTACTACACCCTCAGTGCTCTGGTTTTTTTCTTACTGATTTGTTTTCTGAAATTAACCTCTACAAAGGTTTTATTTTTATTGTTTTTAAAGCTTTAATTTTACTTGTACATGTTTGAAGTTCATATAGTTTATAACTGTCTGGGGGAATAGTTACATGAGTTACATGCACATATTAAAGCTTGTTTCTTTCCTTTTTAAAAATTCCTTCTCTTTCCCTTCCCTCCTCCTCAAGTTCCCCTGTCCTATTTTTCCTTCTTATTGCTATTATTTGTCCTATCTCACGGGATAGCTTGTAACGTTTATAATAATTACATTAACATTTGCATTAATTCTTATTTCATCGTCCTCTCTTTCTCACCCCTCATCTTGTGCCCTTGGACCACTACCGACCATGAATCTCTTAAGAGCAAAAGCTTCACCACCCATCACAACCACAAAGGCAGCGAATCTCACATCCTAGTTCCCCTCAGTTTCTCCCTCAAATCCACTCCAGCTTGGGCTTCCTTGAAAGGCTCCTGTCACATCTCAGGGCTTCATAGCACTTTGCATTTCAGACCTTAGCTTTAGGGTCTTCTTTGCCAGAAACAACACGATGGTAGCCATCTTGGATTTGACTTTCCGTCCCTGCTGACTGAGGTAAGCAGCATCCAGGATAAAATTCACAGGCCGGGAGACCAGAGGGCACATGACACAGGGAGGTGGAGCCCAGGCTCCTCAAGTCTGCCCTGAAAAGCCTCTCCTCAGTCTCCCACTTCCTATTCACCTTCCATGAGATCCTCGTTGAGGAGTGACACTTTACTAGCCCACAGACAACATGAGTGACACCCCGCCTTCCTGTAAACCTGCCTGCAGCTGTCACTCACTTCACGGTTTCACAGGGACAAGAGGGAAAGAAGCACACGCAGTCTCAGTAGACACCTGGGGGGCGAGTCACCCGAACAAAGGGTCCGACTACATGTGATGTGAGGACCCAGGCAGGGAGGGCTGGGGCACTCACTCCTCCAGGCTCTTCCGGAGCTCAGCCTCACTCTCCTCCAGGCGCTGCTGCAGCGCGGCACTGTCCTCCACCCGTCTGTCTAGTTGGTTCCGCAGCTCTTCCAAGTCAGCTCTCAGGCGCTCTCTCTCTTCTTGGAGGTTCTGCTGGTTCTAACATGCAGCAGTGTGATTTTAAAGTCCCTCCATTGCACATTAACACGACCCCACAGAAACCCACTTCTAAACTCTAAGGAGCTCCTTTCTGGACATGTATCATATGAAACAACCGAATTATATACCTGAGGCGTGAGTACGTAACTTGAAAGAATGTTAAATATTTATATTTAATGAATTGTAATACTCTCAAAAAGTATAGCTATTCTATCACTTATTTCACATCGTTTATATATGACATATTCTTGTAATATGGCTTATATCTAGATGTCTTCCACAAAGCATCACAAGCTCATAGGTGGTAGTTTGGGAGGTGACTGGATCATGGGTGTGTGATGCCTGGCATGTTTGGCACAGTTCTAAATGTGGATGATGAGAAGCCCTACCCTGGATGGTGGGTGGCACCACCCAAAAGGTTCATATCCTGGATGAGGTAAAAGGGAAAGGGAGGCTCCATGCTGGCTACTTCCTTCCTGCCCTGCCACAGACTGTTTCTCTTCTACCATGCATCCCTGCCATGTTTCCCTGCCTTCCAGCCAGTAGACTGTGGACTGAAAGCTCTACAAACTGTGAGGTAAAATAAAACTTTCCTCCTTTAACCTGTGAGCGTCAGATATTTTGTCCCAGTAACAAGAAACTAAAGTAGATTAAAATATAAGTTAATGTTTACTTTTTGAAAACCTCTTACAATAAAAAATACTATGCTATCAACCTCCTCAGAACACTCCCTCTGCTTTAAACACACTTATTACATGGTTCTGGCCATATTCTGAGGCTGTTCCAGAAGTTCTCTTTTGTGAATATCTTTATAAGTTGTGATCAAAAATACAGTGAATACTTCTGCCCATTACCAGCCCACAGAAAGGCATATTCATAAATACACCATAGTGTGTTCTGTGATCTGGCACCAGGCAACTTCTAACTTTCTCCCAAAATCAAAGTGATCATTAAAGTACACTGAGGCAGCCATGACAGTGCAACTAAAGACACTGCCCAAGCAAACAATTTCTCTATGTTGGTTACTTTTTTAAAAATGTTTTTTTGTTTTGTTTTATTTTGTTCTGTTATTTTTTTGATACTAGCAGCCAAGAACATAAAATTTACTCACTGATGAGATGAATGCTTCCTTCAGAGGGAAAACAAACTGATTCTCACTTTACCTAAGCATCCCAAGGTGCTTAAAATATTCTTTATCTACCAAGACTGAAATGGAAGAAATAAGAGGAAAACCAGATACCTTGCCCTCTAGTTGAAGCCGCTGCTGAAGTTCAGCTACTTCTGAGGTTAGCTTGTTTCTCTGTTCCAATAAATCTTTGACTTCAGATGAGGAGCTAGTAGTCTGCAATTAATTGCAAAGATGTTCTAACTTAAATACCCATCATGCTTTATTTCAATTTTCTTCCCCTAATATAATCAAGGCAGTAATCCTTAAAACATAACACTATGTCAAGACTCAATCAAAATACCAAACCCTACAGAACCTTCTCTGAATTCACAGGCAGTTCATCATGATGGCAGTAATGTGCTCACTCAGGAACCCAGTGAACTTTATCTTACATCCTTTACCATAGGCACAGAGATGATTTCATCAGATTGCTCAACAGCACTCTAATACAACTAAAATTTGGAAAAGTGATATATTTGTTGGAAGTCCTTGAAGTAGTCTACAGAGGAATATGAAATACAGAGATGTTAAATTTATTATAACCAAAACTTTTGAGTTTCTCCATAATAAGTCTACATTCAAGTCCATAGAAATCACTGATCAAGAAAAAATCAGCAATAAAACTTTTGTAAGTAAACTGAGAAACATTCACTTTTCTTCATCGAGACAGAACATGGTTTAGCTTCAGTGTTTCTTAGGAGCAATTTGAGAATTACTACTTTAGAGGATGTACTCTGAAGCCATGTCTCATTCACCTTCACATCTATGGAACCCAACACTTCTCTGACAGTCAGTACAATCTCAGTTAATGATTTCTAAAGTTCTGGCTCTGGTCATTACAGGGTAGCTAACCTCAGATTTACTCTCCCAGCAAAAACTATGAAAGCTAGCCAAAATCATAAGGTAATTGTTTGCAGGCACTGAAAACCAGATAACACAGGATTATAACCTTTAAAGAGGGAAGAGATGGGCCACAGATATAGCTCAGTGCCACAGCACCCACCTGGCAAATGAGCATTCCTGAGTTTGATCTCCAGTACAAAAAAAAAAAAAAAAGAGAAAAGAAAAAGAAAAAAGGGAAGAGGTCATGCTACATCTCCCCTGGGCTTTCCCTGACCACATTTCCAAACCACAGTACAGTACAACTTGAAAATAACATTGTTCAGAAATTCCAAATTAAAATAATATAACATCGGTACACCCTGATTAGAATACTCAAAACCCAAAGTACTAAAAACACCAACCACTGGCAAGTACACAGAACAACCAGACTCTCACTACAGGCTGAAATTAAAAATGGTGCCGCCACTTCGGAAGCCTAGACACTTCTTACAAACAAAGGCATGTTCTTCCCATATGACTCAGCAATTACATTGCTTGGCTTTACCCAAATAAGGTGAAAATGTCCATTCACATAGAAATCTGTACAGGAATGTTTATAGAACCTTTGTTCACAATTGACAACATTACAAAGCAATCATGATGTCTACAGTAGGTTAATGGAAGAGGCAAATATTATTCAACACTAAAAACAAATGGGCCACACATCAAGCCATTAAAAGGCACAAGAGAAATGCACATTGCTAAGTGAAAATGGCCAATATGAAAAGGCTACAAATTGTATGATTCCAAATACATGACATTCTGGAAAGAGTAAAACTGTACAGTTAACAGATTCCTGGTCATTATGGAATGGGGAACAGGAAAGACAAATCAGCAGAATATGAAGGACTTTTAAGATAGTAACACCAGGGCCGGAGGGTTAGCTCAGTGGTTCCGGCGCCTGCCTCGCAAGCGTAAGGACCTGAGTTCGATCCCCGGTTACCACATATAATGCTGGGCGTGGTGGCTCACGCCTGTAATCCCAGCACTCGGGAGGCAGAGACAGGAGGATTGCTGAGTTCGCAGCGGCTTGCCTGGGCACCATAGTGAGCTCAGGGCCAGCCT
>PVIC010012406.1:0-23336 GCA_004025085.1 Thryonomys swinderianus
ATAAAGATACAAATTTGGAGTAAAGAGAGCAGTTCAGTCTATAACAATTTGGGCTAGCTTTATATCTTATTTCTCAATTGAAAATTTGAAATGATAAATGTTCAACCACAGGCAAAAGAGGACAAGATGGATTTAAAGAATTAACAAGACAAGCAGAGATGAACTGTGTCATGCAAGAGCCTCTTACTGCTGATGAGGAAGAAGCTTTCAAACAGGAACACCAGCGAAAAGAGAAAGAGCTCTTAGAAAAAATCCAAAGTGCCATAGCATGTACCAATATCTTTCCCTTGGGCCGTGACCGCATGTATAGGCGGTACTGGATTTTCCCTTCTATTCCTGGATTGTTTATTGAAGAGGATTATTCTGGGCTCACTGAAGACATGCTTTTGCCTAGACATTCATCATTTCAGAATAATGTACAGTCTCAAGATCCTCAGGTATCTTCTAAAACTGGAGAGTCTTTGATGTCTGAATCTACCTCCAACAAAGACCAAAGTCCATGTGACAGTTCTGTACAGCTACCAAAACCAGTGCATAAGCCAAATCGGTGGTGCTTTTATGGTTCTTGTGAACAGCTAGACCAGCTTATCGAAGCTCTTAATTCTAGAGGATATAGAGAAAGTGCCTTAAAAGAAACCTTGTTGCAAGAGAAAAGCAGAATATGTGCACAGCTAGCCCGTTTTTCTCAAGAAAAATTTCATTTTTCAGGTAAATTTTCATTTTTTCTTTTTTAAGGTAAATTTTCAGTGAAATTTGTGTTTTTATTTTCTCTATATATAATCTCTGGTTATTCAGGAGTAAACATTTTTCATACTATTAGAAATATCTTTCAAACACTTTATTTCATTTTGACCATGCTGCCATTTTGCAAGGCACTTTGGACTTGCAATTTTTTTATAGAAACAAGGTTCTTGAGCCAGGTGCAGAAGTGTACATCTGTAGTTTCTGATATTTAAGAGGCTGAGATAAGAGGATCACTTGCACCCAAGAGACAGAAGCTAACATGGGCAGCCTGGTGAGGAAAGTAAAGAAAAGAAACCAGATTCTATTTGAATTATGCAGAACCAACTTTGGTGTGCTTTGATAGATGTTCTTTCTGATCTCCTACGTTCTTGGTTAGTAAACAAAATGCCCACTGCTCTAAGGCTATATTGAGTTTTAGAGATGGTATAGCAAGTAGTTACTAAGGGTTTTAGAGAGTCTTAAAGATCAGAGTTCATTAAGGATCTCTTTTAAGATTGGCTACAAGGGCAGATCAGGTAGCAGCATTTCCTACTTGATGGCTGACCCGTTGATTACAGATAAAGCAGAAAGGTATTTTTAGATGTAAGATTTCATATTAGTCAAGGAGATTCTCTGGGTAGAAAATTGCTTAAATGTAGGAACATGTTCCCAGAACTAAAAGTGAAAATGAATAGATCACTGTTTTGTTTTAGTTTTTTGGATTTTTTAGAGTCCTAGGGATTACATCCCCAGCTCAGCCCTTTCCTGTTTTGTTTTGTTTTGTGTTGTGTTTTGAGACAGGTTCTCACTGTATAGTTCAGGCTGCCCTTGAATTTACTGTGTAGCCCAGGCTGGTCTTGAACTCCCGAGATGTGTGCCTCCACACCTGGCTCCTGTTTTCTGTTTTGAAACACATTCTTGCTAAATTTCTGAATTGTTCAATCTGAGCTCAAATTTGTGATCCTTTTGCCTCAGCCTCCCAGAGTGCTGGGGTTAGACACATGCCAACACAACTGGCTAGATTACAATACTTTAAATATTTTTCATTCTTTAATGTGTCTTGTAACTCACTCATTTAAAATATACAATTCAGTGGGTTTATTATATTCACATATATGTACAACTCTCAATTTTAGAACCTTTATTTATCTCAACTTGCACGTTCCCTATATTTCTTTCCATCCTCTGGCAACTTTCTCCTAGCCCTGGGCAACCACAGATCTTTGACTTTGTAAAATCTCCTGTCCTTGACTTTTGCTATGAATGGTATCATATAATGCTATATGTGGTCTTTTGAGATTGACATCTGTCACTTAGCATAGGTTTGTCTAGGATATAGCATGTATCAGAACTTCATTCGTTGTTACTGCCAAATGATATTCCATTGTACATATTCCCTCATTAGTTGAGAGACATTTGTTTCTACCTTTTGGCTATTTTTATAAATGCTGCTACAATATTCACATACAGGTTTTTATGTTGGCACAGCTTTTCATTTGTTTTAAGTATATTCCTAGGAGTAGAATTACTAACATTGTGTAGTTCTTTGAGAAATTGCTAGATTGTTTCTCACAGTGGCTGCAGTATTTTATTTTCTAATCCACAGTATTTTCTAATCCACAGTATAGGTTCCAATTTCCCCATTTCTTTGCCAACACTGTCTGTATCTGACTTTTTTATTATAACCATGTAACACAGTGTGGCAAGGTTTCATGTTGTGGTTTTGACTTGTTTTGCTGTAATGGCTAATGATGGGAAGGATCTTTTCATGTGCTTTCTTTTTTTTAAAAAAAACAGGGTCTCACTTTGTAGTTCAGGCTGGCCCTGAACTCACTATGTACCCAGGCTGACCTCGAACTGCAGTCCTCCTGCCTGTGCCTCCCAAGTGCTGGGATTATAGGTGTGAGTCACCGTACCTGGCACTGTGATATGTGGTTCCAACGATTGAACTCAGGACCTTGTTCTTGCCAGGCAGATGCTGGAACCACTGAGCTAAATTCCTGGCCCTTCATGTGCTTATTGACTATTTCTGTCTTCCTTAAGTATCTTATTCAGACCATTTGCCCACCTTTTTTTTTTTGAGACAGGGTCTCACTTTGTAGTTCAGGCCGGCCCTGAGCTCACTATGTAGCCCAGGCAAGCCTGGAACTCAGCAATCCTCCTGTCTCTGCCTCCCGAGTGCTGGGATGGCAGGCGTGAGCCACCACACCCGGCACTGTGGTATGTGGTATTGATTGCTGGTGGGCGTGAGTCACCACGCCCAGCATTGTATGTAGTTACCGGGATCAAACTCAGGACCTTGCACTTGCAAGACAGGTGCTGGAACCACTGAGCTAAATCTCCAGCCCCAACTTTGCCCACTTTTTAACTGGTTTGTCTTTTTATGGAATTATGGAAATTTGTATATTCTGGATACAGGGCTCTTATCTATGACTTGCAAATATTATTTTTGGCACTTGAATTTATAATTTCCACTCATATCCATTATCTCAAAAATCATAACAGTAACATGAAGTGATTATATTATTATTAATAAAATTATAATAAAGTTATTCAATTACAATTTCAGATAAGCCTCAAACAGACAGCAAACCTATATGTACTCGGGGGAGAAACTCCAGTGCCTATGACCCATCTCAGATGTCAGCGGAAAGGCAGCTTGAACTGAGGCTGAGAGATTTCCTTTTGGATATTGAAGACAGAATCTATCAAGGAACATTGGGAGCAATCAAGGTTTGCACCTGCTCATTTTTTTTTCTTTCCTTGAGACAAGTTCTTGCTGGCCCTGAGCTGACTACATAACCCAGGCAAGCCTCGCACTCAGCAATCCTCCTGCCCCTGCCTCCTGAGTGCTGAGAGTACAGGTGTGGGCCACCATGCCCAGCCTTCTGCTTGTATTTTTAGTTTAGCTAATTTGGTCTACAAGCTAGGTAATACTTATTTGTATGTGTGTTTTGAATAATCATAGGGAAGACTATATTTTTTATGAAAACTAAGTTTATTTCCTTACGTCAAAAAATGTACATTTGAGGGCCGGAGATTTGGCTCAGTGGTTCCAGGGCCTGCCTCGCAAGCGCAAGGTCCCTGGTTCAATCCCCGGTAACCACATACAACAATACTGGGCGTGGTATGCCCACTGGCAATCAGTACCTCATACCACAGATGCCGGGCTTGGTGGCTCAGGCCTGTAATCCCAGCACTCGGGAGGCAGAGGCAGGAGGATTGCTGAGTTCAAGGCTTGCCTGGGCTACATAGTGAGCTCAGGGCCAGCTTGAGCTACAAAGCAAGACCCTGTCTCAAAAAAAAAAAAGTACATTTGGGCTTATATCTGTCTTAAATATACTGTTTGACTGTCTACTTTCTTAAAAGGAACTTAATGAATATAATTTATCTTAATACTTTTGTGTTTTTAGAGATCGTTTGTGATGTTTTCATCAGATGTTGAAATGTGGTCTTCTTTCTTCACTAGTTCCTTCTCTGCTGAGTCTGTTTTGTTTGTTGGCATCTATGTTACCTTTTAAACATCTTTTAGCAATTCTTTCTTGACATACAAGTTCTCTTTGTGCCTTGCCATCTTGTCACATTTTTGCTACTACCAAGATACCAATTTTAAAATCATTTATGATTATCTTAGACAATAAGATATTAAAGCTTTTATCTACTAATGCTGTAAATTCCAGTTTGGCCTTAGTAGCCTTATTTTTAGATCCTGCCACCACCACCACCATTAGTGATTGACTCAGGACTTTGTACTTGCCAGGCAGATACGGAATCACTGAGCTACATCCCCAGCCCATATCCTGTTTTTCTATCTGTTCTGTCTGTTTTTATCTATTCTATCTGTTCTGGAAAATTCATGAATTAATTTTGCATATACATTTAACTTCATACCTCTTAGGACCAACATACTCCATTTATCAGGATTAGTAAGTTTGGGTTTTATTACAGGTTACAGACCGCCACGTGTGGAGATCAGCCTTAGAAAGTGGGCGGTATGAACTTTTAAGTGAAGAGAATAAGGAAAATGGAATAATCAAAACTGTGAATGAAGATGTGGAAGACATGGAAATTGATGAACAAGCAAGGGTCATTGTGAAAGACCGGTATGAAGTAGATTTTTCTAAACCAGCAACCTGCCTGGGAATTTAGCTCAGTAGTGCTTGCAAGCACAAGGTTGTGAGTTTGATCTGTGGTAATGCAATCAATCAGTCAATCAAATAATCGATAAATAAAATGACCATCAACCTTTCCTTGCCACTTGGAGAATTTTTAGTAAATTTGTTTTGTTTTGTTTCCTGTCTTTTAGAAGCTTAACATTTCTAAACCTTAGGATCTTTGTTACTCCAGCTGGTACTAATGCTGCCAAAAGACAACTCCAAAGAATATTTTTTTCCAAATTATGTTGGCTAATATGAACCCTTACAGAGACATTAGTCAAGCTAACAATCACAGAGCAAGGCCAGGGCCCTGTTAGAAGGGAAACTCCCAGTGCAGATATTGTTCACGGTGGAACAGTAAGGGAGGTGCTAGAGAAAGCCTCTTGACTGCAGTGCTGAGCCCTAAAGGTGGAAAAGTATGGCAGTGGACGGAGAGGCCATTTACAAAGGCCTCAGTGAATGGCTTTGTACTTTGAAATGATGGTGTTAAGTGCACTGTGGAGATTTCTTGCAGAGGGAGCAAGATTGGAAGATATTGAATGGTAAAGAGAGATAACTGCCCAAGGTATATAGGCTTTAAGGTCTGTCATCATCTATCTAAAACCTTTCCCAAATCTTCCCTTTTTCTATCTAAATGAATCTCCCTATAACAAGTCCTTGAGATTAAGGAAAGTCTTTTCCACAGGTGTAAATAAGCATCCGAAGGAATGAGTAGGTTCTAGTTTTACCACTGTTTTTAAGTGCCATGAACTCTTCATTGTTTTAATGTAGACTTTTGGGGATAAAAGCAGAAACTCCAAGTACTGTCTCAACTAATGCAAGTACACCACAGTCAGTGAGCAGCGTGGTTCACTACCTGGCAACGGCACTCTTTCAGATTGAACAGGGCATTGAGCGGCGTTTTCTGAAAGCTCCACTTGGTAAGTATCTGAAATTGATTTTGAAATTGTCTTGTAATAGAACTTTAGTAGCTGATGCGCAACTATGACTAATATGAAAAACTTAGAGATTGTTTTCATTTTGAAGGATGAATTCTTTCAGGTGAGAATGATTTTTTAAATAATGCCTAAATACTATTTTTCTAATTTATTCATTTTTGTGGATGTTCTTTATTTCAGTCTCATTTTGTGAAGCATTTCCTCTAAAGAAAGGTGATTCAGCCAAGTACAGTGGCGCTTGCCTATAATCCTAGCACTATGGGAGGCTCAGGCAGAAAGATACATCTTCACAGCCAGCCTGGGCAATTTAATGACAGGAGACCCTGCCTCAAAAATAAAAAATAAGGAGCCAGAGATTTAGCTCAGTGGTTCTGGTGCCTGCCTAGCAAGCACAAGGTCCTGAGTTCGATCCCCAGTAACTACATACAACAATACTGGGTGTGGTGACTCATACCCACCAGCAATCAGTACCACATGTCACAGTACAGGGCGTGGTGGCTCATGCCTGTCATGCCAGCACTCAGGAGGCAGAGGCAGGGGGATTGCTGAATTCTAGGCTTGCCTAACTACATAGTGAGCTCAGGGTCAGCCTGAACTACAAAGCAAGACCCTGTCTCAAAAACAAACAAAAAAATAAAAATAAATTAAATAAAAAATAAAATAGGTATGGAATAGTAGCCTGGTGTGAAGGACCTAGGCTCAGTCCCTAGTACTGAAAAGGTGACTGGGAAAGATGACTAAACCCTGTGGCCAGACCTTGAATACTAAAATTGTGCATAAGTAGTTTTCTCCTAGTGACTTAAATTTCTACCATATGGGATAGGGTTTAAAACTATGGTTTAGGCCAGGCATGGTGATGCACACATGTAGTTTCAGCACTCAGGAGGCTGAGGTAGGAGAACTGCCTTGAATTCAAGGCCAGCCTGAACTATATAGCAAGATCCTGTCTCGAAAAAAATAAAAACTAAAACTGTAGTTTGGTGACAGAGCACAGTATAAGAAGTAGTAAATCAGAAGTTCCAGTTCAATCCCCAGTACTGAAAAAAAAAAAAAAAAGTCAACAGAAATGCCAGCTGTCAAGGAGTGAAACAAATAAGGAAATACTCCATAATTTAGACTTAGTTTAGGTTTTTGTTGTTGTTGTTCTGTTTTTGTTAGTGAGACAAGGTCTTTCTATGTAGCCCAGGCTGGCCTTGAACCCACAATGATCCTCCTACCTCAGCCTCCCAAGTGCTAGGATCACAGATATGTACCACAATACCCAGCCATAATTTAAGCCAAGTTATATATTTATATAACTAGAATAATAATAATATTATAATTTTGTAGCATTTTAGGGACCAATCTAGGAACTTAACATTATGCCTGTAGAAAACACAAGTCTTAAGTTCCAAAAATAGTTTTGATGTCATTACTGCTTTTATTTCCATGTTTTATTTTGCCTTGTCTTGTTCGAACTTGGAGAACTTTTTTGTGACAGGGTCTTCATGGGCCAGGGTTGTAGCTCAACACCATGGTACCTGTCTGGCAAGCACAAGGCCCTGAGTTTGATTCCTGGTCCCCCCCTCCTAAAAAAAAAAAAGAATGGAAACAGGGTCATCATGTAGCTCAGGCTGGCTTCAGACTCACTGTGTAGCTCAAGCGGTCCTCAAACTCACAATCCTCCTACCTTTGCATCTTTGATTTTGTTTTGTTTTAGATGTTGAATTTATAATTCATCACATTATGATAGTTTATAACTCAGTAATGGGGCAATGCTGTACCTCAATGATAAAGTGCTTAATTAGCACTTGGATCAACCCTGAACAGTACCACCAAGAAAATCACCTGTTTGACCAAAACGCATCGTGTTTCACTACCTTTGAGTTAAAGAATATTCAGGCTGACTTCCACAGTTACATTTTTCATGATTTGTCCTTTTTCTACCCTTCCATGTTGACCTCCATGACCTTATTTCTTGCCATTACCAATAAGAATGTTCTCCAACTTATCTGGAAGGGATTTCTTCATGATCTTTGAACTAGCACTTTCCTTGGAGATCCCAGTGAGGCCAGAGCTTTTTGTGAAGCATTATACAAAACTCAAATGAATAGAAAGCACAAAATAAAAGTGTAGCAACAAATCAAATCATTTAAATGGATTATATTCTCCAGACTAAATTAGAAATACAGTATTCAACTGGCATCTACAAAAGACACACCTAGGGGCTGGAGTGTAGTTTAGTGGTTGAGTCCTTACCTAGTATGTGTACAGTACTGGGTTCAATCCCTAGTACCATAAAAAAAAAAAAGACACAACTTTTCTCATTGTTGAGACAAAATACTCAACACCCAAAGTTATAGGAGAAAAGACTTACTTATCTCACAGTTTGTAGAGGTTTCAGCCCATAATCAGCTGGCTCCAAGAAAGGGTGGCTTCCCAGAGCAGAAACAGTTAATGGTGGGCAGAAGGTAGCAAAGCAGGGGATAACTACCGCTTTTTCTGTCCCTTATATCTTATCCAGGTTACTTTGGGCAGGTAGCACTCATATCCTAATCCTAGTGCTTTTGGTTTTAGCACTGCACCACAAATGAATCTTAGAGTCATACTGTAGATCTAATCACTTCTGAAAATCCCCACCTATGATCTCATAAGGCTTGCAGAGGACATCTAAACACAAGCCTTAACAGTTATAAAGACAGGAAAATACTGACTTACCTTCTGAATCTCTTCACACTTAATCCCCACTTCACACCAGGCATGATGGCAACAGAAGTGCTATGAGTTCAAGGTCACACTGGGCTACACAGTGAGTTCAAGACCAGCCTGAATTATAGATCAAGACCCTTTCTCAAAAACAAACAAAAATCTCATTTCACTGCTGTTTCTCTTTAGCTTTGAAGGGCCATTTGCCCAACTCATTCTGTTTTTTCTTTCTTCCATTATATTATTAACTATTTTTAGAAGTTCCCATTCTTTCCTCCTCCCTGAGTTTTTTGTTTTGGGGTGTTTTTTTTCCTGCTTTTTTATTTTGAGTCAGGGACTTGCTGAGTAGTCCAGTCTGGCCTCAAACCTTCAAACCTGCAATCCTCCTGCCTCAGGCTCTGACATGCTGGAATTATACTTGTGTGCTAACATGCCCGGCTTTTCTTTTTTTTTTAACGTATAATGAAAATCAAACTCAGGATCTCACGCATGATCAGCAAGCACTCTACCACTGAGCTACTTCCCTAACCCCTGATTCTTTTTTAAAACTTAAATTCCTCATATTTTAAATGCTTCTTAAAAGGTTAAACATAGTTAGTTCCTGTTCTATTTCTAATATCTGAAGTCTTTAAGAGTCTGATTCTGCTAGTTGTCACAGTGTTTTGTTTCCACAAGTGCCTTGTGGGAGACAGGGAAGAAAGGTGTGCACTCATGGAAGGGCAGGTTAGGATCAAATGCAAGAGTCCACATATGCTAGGATAGTCCCCTTAGGGACTTAGTTAAGTCTCAGCCCTCAGAATTAGATCTGTGAAATGTTTTCAGAGCAAATTTACAAAGATCTGTACAAAGTATTGGTTTCTGGCATTCACATGAGCACTTTAACTTCAGCCCTGAACCACTTTAAAATCTTAGCCTGAGGGCCAGGGATTTAGCTCAGTGGTTCAGGCACCTGCCTAGCAAGCACAAGGTCCTCAGTTCAATCCCAGTAACCACATACCACATTGCCAGGCATGGTGGCTCAAGCCTGTCATCCCAGCACCCGCGAGGCAGAGACAGGAGGATTGCTGAGTTCCAGGCTTGCCTGGGCTACATAGTGAGCTCAGGGCCAACTGGAACTACAAAGCAAGACCCTGTTGCAAAAAAAAAAAAAGATATCTTAGTCTGTGTTTCTTTCTGGTTTTTAAACCTGTTCAAGCCTTTGCTTGTAGTTTCAGATTCTCAGGCCAGGTTTAATTCCTCTTTCTACTTAACACCTAGCCCAAATGAGTACATTTCCTTTCCTGTGTAGATTACACCTTTTTACCCCAGTTTCTGAAGGGGTTGCCTTTTAGCATCTTCAATTTTTAGAGAGTGATGTACTACCTTGAATAGACCCTTGGTCCCATGTCACCTCTAGGTCACCTCATAGTCATGTGAGAGCTCAAAGCCCACTAGCATTTGGTAGGGTTATTGCTTTATAATCATAACTCATGAATATTTGCATCTTCCTAGCTATACTAAAAAATTTTGCAGAAAAGATTATAGAAAAACTTGTTTCATAGCTCCTAAAGTGCTGCACATAGGGGGAACAGTACAGTGAAGGAAGAATGACAGCAGTAATTATATTTACTACCCTGGCTTGGGGAGGCAACTCCTATGATCCCAGCACTTTGGGAGGCTGAGCCATAAGGATTGAAACATGAAGCCCGGTCTGGCAACTCAGCAAGACCCTATCTCAAAATAAAAACTAAAAAATGGCTGGGATGTAGCTCAGTGTAAAGGTTGTGGGTTCAAGCCCTTGTACTGTAACTAAACAAAAAGTACAGTTTACTCTATGACAGACACTTCACATGTATCATGTGTATTATCTCTTATAAAGCATCAAGCCACCCTCTGAGATAGAGGTAGTACCCACATGTTCCCACTAAGGAATCTTATATGCAGAAGGGTTGAGTGACTTCCCAGGCTCATATAAGAGAGCCAGGTCTCAACTCACCTCAAAGTAGACAGCTTTCAGACCCTGCAGGAGACAGGAGTTAGAGACCAGCCTAGGCTACATAGTAAGATCCTGTGTCAAATAGCCTCTTCTAAAAAAAGTTTTTTATAGGAAGTATTGATATTGTTTCTCCCTACCATCCCCCATACCAGGAATCAAATTTAGGACCTTGTACTTGCCAGGCAGAAACGGCACCACTGAGCTACATTCCTGGCCCCTTAACATTGTTTTGTTTAATCTCAGTTTTGAAATATTTTCTTGGATATTAAAGACAATTTGTATTTATGCATAACAAATTCAGTAATACAGTTACCAATATAATCATAAAATTCACATTTTTAGTATATAACATAGTGGTTTCTAGCATATTCACTGTTTTGCAGCCTAGCCCACTGTCTTAATTTTGGAATGTTGTCATCAACCCAAAAGAAACCTCAGTGTATATGCTTCATATTTAAGAAAGGAGTCCATCTGAAAAAGAAAAAGTAACATACTTGAACAGTAAACTTGTGATCATTTTCAGCCATTTTTAAAATTAGATCAAAGCTTACTACAAAGACTAGATTGAGACCACATTGCAAAAGTTTTTTTGTCTTTTAACAGTTGAAATTCCCAAGCATTTGATTTATGAACTTAAGTAATTCCTTATGTCATAAAGATGCCTCAGAAAATATTTTCTTCAATGTGAGACTTTGTTTTTAATATCAAGCATAATCTTTCTTAAGTATTAGAAAAGAAGAAATATAAAGTCTAACCTATTTAAGTTGCCAAGAAAACAGTTCTAGGACATATCCAGGCTTGCTTAGAAAACTTCAATGACTTTCTCCTTTCATTGAAGATGCCAGTGACAGCGGGCGTTCTTACAAAACAGTCCTGGACCGCTGGAGAGAGTCTCTCCTTTCTTCTGCCAGCCTATCCCAAGTCTTCCTTCACTTATCCACCTTGGATCGCAGTGTGATTTGGTCTAAATCTATACTGAATGCTCGCTGCAAGATATGCCGTAAAAAGGGGGATGCTGAAAACATGGTACTTTGCGATGGCTGTGATAGGGGACATCATACCTACTGTGTTCGACCGAAGCTCAAGGTATTTTTTTTCTTGTACTTCTCAGATTAGAATTCAGACACTGGGATCTTGAGCAATAGGTGATTGATGCTCATTTGTGCATTTTATTTAGACTGTGCCTGAAGGAGATTGGTTTTGTCCTGAATGTCGACCAAAGCAGCGTTCTAGAAGACTCTCTTCTAGACAGAGACCATCCTTAGAAAGTGATGAAGAAATGAGAGAGAGTCCAGAAGGTGAAGAGGATGAAGTCAATGATGAGGAGGAGGAGTGTCAAAGTGAGGAGGAAGAATATGAGGTAGAAGAAGATGAAGATGACTCCCAAGAAGAAGAACTCAGGTAAGTCTTCATATGCACTTAAATGAGTCTGCCAGACTTAATCAGTCACCTTTTGACTAGTCACGCAGAATAATTGTTATCCATAAATTTTTAAACCATATATAATGAAATTTCCCTTGCTTTTTATATATTACAAACATTCTAAAACATTCCCAAGGAGTATTGCTTATCTTGGTATCTTACACAGAGAGCAGTAAAGACCAGAAAGTACATTCTATATTTTTGTGCCTCTTCCCCACTATCCACTCAAAAATGATTTATGTACTAACAAATAACCAATTATTTTGCAACTTAGCAAGCTGTATGTGCTAGCCTACTGTCACTTTAAGGAGGAAGGATTTATTTCAGTTTGTGGTTTCAAAGGTTTTGGTCCCTGATCTGCTGGCCCCATTGTTTCTGGGCCTGAGGTGAGGCAGAGGGGAACTACTTGCCTCATGGTGGCTGGGAAGCACAGTGAGAGAACCAGAGAGGATGTGCTGTCAGGATTCTTCCTCCTGCTTTTGTTCCATCTAAGTGAACCCCTACCAGATTATAAGGAGCCACACACACAGCGGGTCTCCCCACCAGTCTGCCCTCCCATGACAGTTACCTGTGGAAACCCACTCATAGACACTCCCAGCAGTATGCTCTACTAAGTTCCTACGTGTCTTTCAATCTAGTCAAGTTGACAATCAAGAGTAATCATCACACTGTTATCCAGCCTGCTAAGTGAGTATGGATCCTGGATGTTCCTGCATAACTGTGGTGGCACTGAGGCAATCGCCCCTTATTTGGTCCTTTGTTGCAGAGCTGACATGAAGGCACATTTGGGGATTTTGGGTCAGTGAGCCTGCCTGTAGCCACACATGGGGAAGTGCCTTTTGTTCTCTCTTATTCCTTTCCCTTTTCAAAGGTAAATCCCACTGTTGAATCATCTTTTTAATTAAAGAACTTAAAAGATTATATCTAGTTTTGTACGTTACAGTCAGAATCAGAGTGGAACAGAGATAGGCTCTTGGCTTGGTGTTTAGGAACCACAAGTGAAAGGCCTACTTTTCAGAGTCAACTGTTGGCTGTTGCTGTCCACTTCTGTATCAATAGTCGTGAAAAGTAGTAGACTTCTGTCGCAAACAGAGACAAAACAATTATACCTTTAAAATTAGTTTATCACTTTTAAGTTTTTCAAGACTATTGGATAAGTCTGTTGATTCTCCTGAAGATTTTATTACAGCATGTCATCATTTAAGACTTGATTTCCACGATGATATCCTGCAGTCAAAAATATGTTCATCGTTGTTTTTTATAATAAGTGTGTTTTCTAATGTTATTTGTAGCCCACCAAAACGTGGAAGACCACAAGTCAGATTGCCAATTAAGACAAGAGGGAGATTCGGCCCTTCTTTCTCAACTCGTGGTCAACGACAAGATCCTAGAAGATACCCTTCAAGGAGTCACCAGAGTACACCCAAAGCAACTGTTTCTTCTAGAACTACTGGTAGAAAACTAAGAAAGATAAGATCTGCTCCTCCTGCAGAAACTAAATCTTCAAGAATTGCCAGTCGCTCTACTCGCCACAGTCATGGCACAGAGCAAACAGATGTATTTGTGGAACTGCTCAGTCCTTACAGAAAACGCAGAGGCAGAAGAAGTGCCAGTGAGACCCCAGAGAACAGCCCCAGCTTCCCCAGCGTCAGAATTATCCCCATAAAGGCATGTGAAGAATCAAGATCATTAAATGTTGCTTCAAGACTTTGTCTCCAGGATAGTGAATCCAAGAGAAGAGGCAGGAAAAGACAATCCACAGGTAGGCAGTTTTAATTTAAACTCTTTCTTTAAAAAACTGAATAATCTGCAAAGAGTAAATGTTGACATACTTTGGGTCACTTTTAAGGGCTGTGCTAAGATACAAAAATTATTAGGTGGGGGCCGGAGGATTAGCTCAGTGGTTCCAGCGCCTGCCTTGCAAGCACAAGTTCCTGAGTTCGATCCCCGGTAACCACATACAATGCTGGGTGTGGAGACTCACGCCCACCAACAATCAATACCACATGCCACAGTTCCGGGCGTGGTGGCTCACGCCTGTAATCCCAGCACTCAGGAGGCAGAGACAGGAGGATTGCTGAGTTCAAAGGTTGCCTAGGCTACATAGTGAGCTCAGAGCCAGCCTGAATTACAAAGGGAGACCCTGTCTCAAAAAAAAGAATTATTAGGGAGCAGTCCGACCTCCAGCATACTACTGATTGAAGGGGCAGCTATTTGGGAAACAAAGATAAACTGTATCATAAGTATTTCCAATAATATGGCAGGGGAATGCAGTACACTTGCAAATAGTGTTCCCTTTCTTTTTTGTTTTGTTTTGTTTCTTGAGACAAGGTCTCACTTTGTAATTCAGGCTGGCCTCATATTCACTGTGCAGCCCAGGCAAGCCTGGAACTCAGCAGTTCTCCTACCTCTTCCTCCAGAGTGCTGGAATTACAGGCATGAGCCACCACGCCTGGCATTGTGGTATGTGGTTACAGAGGATCAAACTCTGGACTTTGAGCTTCCAGTGCAGACACCAGAACCACTGAGCTAAATCCCCAGCCTGACCCCCTCTATTTATTCTTTATTCCTTCAATCCTGTCCCATTTTTAAGTGAGTAACAATAAAACTTTCATCTGCCATGTGTGGTAGTACATACCAGTAATTCCAACACTGAGAAAGCTGCCGAATCATTTGAGTTGGAGGACAGTTTGGGATGCATATTAAGTTCAAGGCCAGACTGAACTACATAGCAAAAACCTGTCTCAGGCCAGAGATTTAGCTCAGTGGTTCCAGCACCTGCCTAGCAAATGCAAGGTCCCTGGTTCAATCCTGGGTAACCACATACAATACCAGCTGTGGTGACTCTCACCCACCAGCAATCAGTACCACCCACCACAGTGCTGAGCATGGTGGCTCATGCCTGTAATCCCAGCACTTGGGTGGAAGAGGCAGGAAGATTGCTGAGTTTGAGTCTTACCTGGGCTATATAGTGAGCTCAGGACCAGCCTGAACTACAAAAACCAAGACTCTGTCTCAAAAACGTAAAACAAAACAAAAAACTTTGATATTTAAAAAAAATGAAAGAAAATGTAAAAATAAGGTATTGATTTTCAGAAGAATTGTGGATAGGTTGTATTATTCACACACATGACAAGGAATTCAGTGATAGAAAAATGCCACATAGTCATTTTATGTGGTTACTAGATGGTGAGAGTTTTATTTGGTTTTGGTTTGGATTTTTTCGTCTTAGCTTTTGGCAGTACTGAGAATTAAACCCAGGAGCTTTGCACTGGATTGTGTCCCCAGCCCTTCTTTTATTTTTTCTTTTCATTTTGAGACAGTTCCACAGGCTGGTATAAATTTGGGATTGGCCTGCCTCAGTTTCCAGAGTGCTATGATTACAGGTGTATGCTAACCACACCCAGATAGATTATTTACTTTTTTAGGAAAAATATTAAGCAATTTTGTGCTGAGAAAATCTAATTTAGCTTTTTCTACACTCTTGTCAATTCTGAATTCCTTACTATTTAGTAAAATAATAAAGTTGAATATTCTTACTCAGAAACTTTGCAGAAGAAAAGCATTTTTTGTTATTGATTGTGAGACTGCTAAAGCTAGTCTAGCAAATAATGGGGCAAGTGTGTGGCCTACACAGAGAGAATTTAAATACCTGAATTCCTAAGCATACATGGACTATACCACCTTTTTCCCTTTTTTCCCAGACAGAGTCTCACTTTGTAGATCAGGCTTACTATAGTCTAGGCTGGCCTTGAATTCATAAGTGATCCTTCTGCCTCAGCCTCCCAACTGCTGAGATTACAGGCATTTGCTGCCATCCCCAGCATGGATCTGTGAAAAAATGTTGCGCTTTAAGAAAAATTTCATATACTGAAATTAAGATTTTTTTAAAAAATATTTTGCTAGTGATGATAGTGCTCAGTTGTTTTTTGGGGTTTTGAGGGTGATTTTTGTTTTTGTTTTGAGACAAGGTCTTGCTTTGTCATTCAGGCTGGACCTGAGCTCACTTTGTAGCCCAGCCAAGCCTCAAACTCAGCAATCCTCCTGCCTCTGCCTCCCGAGTGCTGGGATTACAGGCATGAGCCACCATGCCTGGCACTGTGGTATGTGGTACTGGGGGTCAAACTCAGGACCTTGTGACCTTGAGCTTGCCAGGCAAATGCTGGAACCACTGAGTTAAATCCCCAGCCCAATAGTGCTCTGTTGTAATGCCAGCACTCTGAAGGCTGAGGCAGGACGATCACCCTAGATCTAGGCTAGTGTGGGCTGTATGCTGAATTCAAATCAGTTCAAACTACATAGCAAGACCCTGTCTCAAAAAAACCCAAAACAAAGAATAATCTTTTACTTTATCACCAGTTATTTTTCTGCTGTGGAAAGTAATTTACACTGAGCCCTGGTTACTGAAGTGGTTACTTTCTTAAGAATATGCTGAAGGGCCGGAGGATTAGCTCAGTGGTTCCGGCACCTGCCTTGCAAGCGCAAGGTCCTGAGTTCAATCCCCAGAAAACATATACAATGCTGAGTGTGGAGACTCACGCCCACCAGCCATCAATACCACATACCACAGTGCTGGGCATGGTGGCTCACGCCTATAATCCCAGCACTCGGGAGGCAGAGACAGGAGGATTGCTGAGTTCCAGGCTTGCCTGGGCTACATAGTGAGCTCAGAGCCAGCCTGAACTACAAAGCGAGACCCTGTCTCAAAAAAAAAGAACATGCTGTAAATGCCGGGCATGGTGGCTCACGCCTGTAATCCCAGCACTCGGGAGGCAGAGGCAGGAGGATTGCTGAGTTCGAGGCTTGCCTGGACTACATAGTGAGCTCAGAGCCAGCCTGAACTACAAAGCGAGACCCTGTCTCAAAAAGGAAAAAAAAAAAAAAAAAGAATATGCTGTAAAGGGCCAGGTATTTAGCTCAATAGTTACAGCATCTGCCTGGCAAGCACAGGTCCCCACTTTGACCCCCAGTACCAGGTACCTCAATGCCGGGCGTGTTGGCTCTCACCTGTAATCCCAGCACTCAGGAGGTGGAGGCAGGAGGCTTGAGTGAGTTCAAGGCTTGCCTGGAGTACATAGTGAGCTCAGGGCCAGCCTGAACTACAAAACAAGACTCTGTCTCAAAAAAGAATATGTGCTAAAGAATTGCTTTGTTTCATTTTACTGAAGTTGATAATATTTTTAATAAAACGGAGTAAAAATCTACAAACGTCATATCCTAGATTTTTATTTTGTGCCACACTCTTTTTATGATCTATTCTCATGAATGTTTAATATAGTTAAAAATTTGTAGGATCAAAAAGGAAATAAAGAGTATTTGGTCAGATTTATAGATTCCTCATAAAATAACTTAGTTGTCACATGAGTTTATCAAATATCTGTCTTGTGTTTGAATTTAGCTTGTGTTTATATGTCCAATGTAGCTTGTGTGATCAGTGTTTTGTCTTATATTGCCTAAAATGTCTTTGTTTAGAATCATCTCCAATGCCAATGAATCGAAGGAGCTCTGGCCGGCAGGGCGGCGTTCACGAATTGTCTGCTTTTGAGCAACTTGTTGTGGAATTAGTACGGCATGATGACAGCTGGCCTTTTCTGAAACTGGTCTCCAAAATTCAGGTAATAATATAACGACTTTGTGAAATGTGTTCATATGTATTGTCTTATTTATCCCCTGACCACTTTGAAGTTGTCTAAACAGCTGTGTTTTAAAAAGACATACATCCTGGAAAGGTTAATTTTTTGAATGTAGTTAGCATAGTCTCCTGATCCCTTCTATCCTCAGGCCAATTCTTTTTAAATATCATCAGTAGTTTTTTATGCATAACAGTGGTTCCTAAACTTCACAGATCAGAAGAGAGCTTATTAAAACATTAAGAGGGATTATTAAAACAGATGTCTAGCCAGTCATGATGGTACATGCCTATAATCCCAGCATTTTGGAAGGCTGAGGCAGGAGGATTACAAATTCAAACCCAACCTGGGCAGTTTAGCAACTTAGTGAGACCTGTCTCAAATAGAAAAAAAAATCTTTTTTAAGGCTGAAAATGTAATTCAATGAAAAGGTCCTTAAAAAGGAGGGGGCTGGGCTGGGGATTTAGCTCAAGTGGTACCGCGCCAGCCTTGGATGCACAGGGCCCAAGTTCGATCCTGGGTACCGCAAAAAAAAAAGGGGGGGGGGCTGGAGATTTAGCTTAGTGGTTCCAGCACCTGCTTCGCAAGCACAAGGTCCTGAGTTCGATCCCAGTAACCACATACAATGCTGGGCGTGGTGACTCACACCCACCAGCAATTAATAGCACATGCCACAGTGCCAGGTGTGGTGGCTCACGCCTATAATCCCAGCACTCAGGAGGCAGAGACAGGAGGATTGCTGAGTTCCAGGCTTGCCTGGACTACATAGTAATAAGCCCAGGGCGGGCCTTAACTATAAAGCGAGACCCTGTCTCAAAAAAAAAAAAGATTCCTGGGCCCCACCCCAGAGTTTCTAACTCACTGCATTTGGATTGTTGCCGGGGTGTTTCATAGCATTTCTATCACATTCCCAGATTACAGTAAGGTCCTGGCCCAGAGACCACACCTGTAGAGCCACTGATAGAAAAGGGAAGTGTTCTTAATAAGCAGTGATAGCCCAACCTAACTCAAAGATGTGAAATAGTCCCATAATTATTTATAAATATGAGGCAGAATGTGATGTACTGTGGAGGAGAGGCTGTTGTTCAGTCATGCAAGCTATAAATGTATTATGGACATGGAGAAGAAAAGAATACTGATTTGAATATTTCAGAGGAAGCACTTGACAGGGAAGGAGTAGCATAAATTAGAATTTGGGGGAAGGGGGTTTGAGATAGGGTCTCATTATGAGACCAGGCGGGCCTCAAATTCACAGCAGTCCTCCAGTCACAGCCTCCTGAGTACTGAAATGTCTAGACATGTGCCATTACATCTGACCAGAATTTTTTATTATTTGTTTAGTCTTCTTTGAGACAGGGTCTCACTTTGTAGTTCAGGCTGGCTCTGAGCTCACTATGTAGCCCAGGCAAGCCTCAAACTCAGCAATCCTCCTGTCTCTGCCTCCCGAGTGCTGGGATTACAGGCGTGAGCCACCATGCCCGGCACTGTGGTATGTGGTATTGATGGCTAGTGGGCATGAGTCTCCACGCCCAGCATTGTATGTGGTTTCCGGGGATCGAACTCAGGACCTTGCGCTTGCGAGGCGGGCACCGAACAACTGAGCTAATCCTCTGGCCCTAACATTTTTTTTTTTTTTTTGAGAAAGGGTCTCGCTTTGTAATCCAGGCTGGCCCTGAGCTCGCTATGTAGCCCAGGCAAGCCTCCAACTCAACAATCCTCCTGTCTCTGCCTCCCGAGTGCTGAGATTACAGGCGTGAGCCACCACACCCAGCTAAAGTTAACATTTTTAATGGCTTCAAACAAGCTGCTATAGCACTATAACAACTGAAAATATATTAACTATAATACTAGAATTTGGTAGAATGCTAGTTCTTAGAGACTAATCTTAAGTTGCTTTATAAATGCAAACTTTTATATATTTAATCACTTATTTCCAATAAATTTTTGGAATGGAGAGATATATTGGAATTATTTTACAGGTGCCAGACTACTACGACATCATTAAAAAACCCATTGCCTTAAATATAATTCGTGAAAAAGTGAATAAATGTGAATATAAATTAGCATGTAAGTAATTTGTTTTTCCTTTGAAAATTATTTTCGTTTAAAAGGGGCTGTTTTTGTTTCATGATGTGTTAATGTAGTTGTATAAATGATATCCAAAGAACGCTTATCATTGCATATGAACAAGAAAGATGGATTAAAGTCGAATGTGTTAAAGATATTTTATAGAACCTTATTTTACTAAAAGAGGTTCTTTATTACTGCATAATATGAGGACACAGCAACATAATTTTAAAATGTTTTATAATTCAGGAATTATGTGCCCAAGTCTGCTAATTTGTTTCAGAATCATCTCTTTCTCAAGAAAATAGTGGGTTTATATTTTCTTAATGAAGCTTCCAGCTATAATACAAACAAAAATTAGATTTATAATGTATGTACTTTCATTCTAATCTTGTTTACTATTTTCCTTTCTAGCTGAATTTATTGATGATATCGAATTAATGTTTTCAAACTGCTTTGAGTACAACCCTCGCAACACAAGTGAAGCAAAAGCTGGAACCAGGCTTCAAGCATTTTTCCATATTCAGGCTCAAAAGCTTGGACTCCATGTCACACCCAGCAGTGTGGACCGTGTTAGCACACCACCAGCTGCAAAAAAGTCACGAATCTAATTTTTGTCCTTCTAAAGGATATATTTCAGGAAAAAAATTGTTCATGAAAATGGAACATTAAATCATGCTCTAAAGCAGTTATATATATAAAGCAATAACAACTGATTGACCACTTGAAGGGTGGCCTGCACTAGTCTCAATTTTAATATTAAGCACTCAGGAGAATGTAGGAAAGATTTCCTTTGCTACAGTTTTGTTCAGTTTCTAATAAGTTTGATAGATATAAGGATACAGTACTGGTTTATAGAGGTTTGTACATTTTGAGATCATTCATGTGTGCAGATATCTTGGAAAATATTTTTTCACCCTATGATTTATTTTGCCATTAATTTTTTTAGAAGTTGTGGTATTAAAGGAGAAATATCTACACAGATGGGTCTTCTGTTTTAGCACACTGTAGAAGAATGTGTACATGTCTTAAGAATTGTTTAATGAGCACATTCTTTCAACACTACACATGAATGGATCCAATTTTATATCCCTTGAAGTGCTGTACCAGTACTGGCTGGACATATTAAGTCTGAGTTTATTAACTAGATATTTATTTAGCATTCAGAGTAATTTGTGAATTTCTTTTGTATTTATAAAATTTATACTTGGAAAATGTTAATTTTTTAAACATTTTACAGTTTTTGTTTTATTTCTCTAATTTCCTCAATGTTCAAAAATTTCACCCTCCTTTTCCCCTAACAGGCCTTTCAGTTTTATGGAACTGTTTTACAAATTTCTATGTACAACTTTTTAAGTGTACAAATAAAGTGACATTTTTTTCAGGTATTCTTAATTTCTGGAATTCTTACAAATCAAAATTATGCTTCTGTATATGATATGTACAAATCATAGGAACAATATTATATTGTACCTGAGTCTCAATAGCAATAGTTTTTTTTTTTTTGAGACAGAGTCTCACTTTGTAGTTCAGGCTGGCCCTCAGCTCCCTGTGTAGCCCAGGCAAGCCTCGAACTTAGCAATCCTCCTGCCTCTGCCTCCTGAGTGCTGGGATTACAGGCATGAGCCACCGCCCTGTATTGTGGTATGTGGTACTGATTGCTGGTGGGCGTGAGTCACCACACCCGGTATTGTAGTATGTGGTTACCGGGGATCGAACCAGGGACCTTGCACTTGCTAGACAGGCACCAGAAGAACCACTGAGCTAAATCTTCAGCCCAGTAATTTACATTTTTTCCCCAGATCCTTCAGGAGTAAAATAACTCTGACTAATCAGAAATATTCTATATATAGGTTCTTTTTTTTTTTTTTTGAGAAAGGGTCTTGCTGTGTAGTTCAGGCTGGCCCTGAGCTCACTATGTAGCCCAAGCAAGCCTCAAACTCACAGCAATCCTCCTGCCTCTGCCTCCCAAGTGCTGGAGTGCTGGGATTATAGGTGTGAGTCACCATGCCCAGCACTGTTGTACATGGTTACTGGGGATCGAACTCAGGATCTTGCGCCTGCAAGGCATGCTCTGGAACCACTGAGCTAAATCTCTGGCCTCTATATAGATTCTTATAAAATGAAGGGAAGAAAGTTTGGAAGTTAAGCTATGTCAATTATTGTTAAGAACCTATATTATTTAGTTTTCCATTGACAGGACAAAATACCTGATTCATACAACTTAGAGGAGAAAAGGCCTATTCGGGCTCACACTTCAGAGGTTTCAGTCCAAGGTCTGCTGCCTCCAGGACAGAAATATCCCAGCAGGCAGGGGTGGCAGAGGAAAGCTGCTAAACACCTTGGGCGCAGGAGCAGGAGAGGCGCCAGAGAGGAAGAAACCAAGAGTCCAGATATTGTTCCCAGGGTCACACTTCTGTGTGCAAAAGTGTGCTTTAGAGTTTCCTAGGCATTTTTAATTGAATTCTTTATTGGTATATTTTATATATAGCTCACAATCGCACTCAACATTGGGGAATTTGTACCAGTATATGACACAAGTTAATTCTCATTTTTACCCATATCCCTACCTACCCTACAATCCTCAACCCCTATATACATGTGCTTTCTTTTTCTTTTCAAATCATTTATTATCCCCCCCCATTACTTTCCTCTACCACTTTCTCTTTGAATATTTCCTATTTCTTTTTTTTTTTTTAAACAGGGTCTCGCTTTGTAGTTCAGGCTCACTCTGAGCTCACTGTGTAGCCTAGCAAGCTTCGAACTCAGCAATCCTCCTGTCTCTGCCTCCCGAGTGCTGGGATTACAGGCGTGAGCCACCATGCCTGGCACTGTGGTATGTGGTATTGATTGTTGGTGGGCATGAGTCTCTACGCCCAGCATTGTATGTGGTTACCGAGGATTGAACTCAGGACCTTGCACTTGCGAGGCAGGTGCTGGAACCTCTAAGGTAATCCTCCGGCCCAAATATTTCCTATTTCATAAAATCTATCATACATTCTAGAACTCATTTACATCTACAGGTTCTCATACCAGAGAAAAGACACAGTATTTACATATCTGTGATGTATTTATTTCACTTACTAGTGTATCCTCAAGGTGTGTCCATTTGCACATAAATGACTCAAACTTGTCGTTCTTTATGGTAAAGTAATATTCCATTTTATTTTCATTTTTTGTTTTTGTTTTTTGGAGACAGGGTCTCGCTTTGTAGTTCAGGCTGGCCCTGAGCTCACTATGGAGCCCAAGCAAGCCGCCGCGAACTCAGCAATCCTCCTGTCTCTGCCTCCTGAGTGCTGGGATTACAGGCGTGAGCCACCAAGTCCGGCATATGTGGTGTTGATTGTTGGTGGGCGTGTCTCCACGCCCAGCATTATATGTGGTTACTGGGGATCGAACTCAGGTCCTTGCACTTGTGAGGCAGGCGCTGGAACCACTGAGCTAACCCTCCGGCCCTCCATTTTATTTTTAAAAACACACACATCTTTATCCAGTTTCCAGTTGATGGGCATCTGGGTTATTTCCAAGATTGAGCTATCACAAACTGAGCTACTATGATCATGGGTACACATATGTCTTTACAATATGATTCTTTTGAGTATATTCTTAGCAGGGGAATAGCAGGGTCAAATGGAACCTCTAATTCTAGTTTTCTGAGGAATCTCCACACTGGTCTCCACAATGGTTGCACAAGTCTACAATCCCATCAACAGTGGAGAAGGGTTCCTTTCTCCCTGCA